>OW052223.1:12161305-12312240 GCA_932526605.1 Nephrotoma flavescens
TCACATGAGCTGTGGAACCGCTGTTAAGCATAACCTCGATTAAAAATCTCCTGCATCTCTTGGCTAAGAAGCCCCATTTTCTTATTGCTTGCAACGCAGCTTTATGTGAAAGCGTGAAACTGGGAGAACACTTAAAACCCTCTGTGAAAGCAAGGAAAGAATTGTCACAACTCTTATGTCCACAAAAAAAGAACGGCGAACTGAAACCTATTTTGGAAGTTATTCCGCCAATTTACTGTAGGAGAAACTACTCATGGCTACTTGCAGGGTTAAGAATAACAAAACACCTCGTCCGATTTATTATTGAACATTGCCCTTTAAACTGTCATCTCATGCTAGAAAATTGGTTTTCGTTCCCGAGTATATATATATATATATATATATATATAATATATATATAGTATAATATATATATTATATAATATAATATATATATATATATATATATATATATATATATATTATATATATTATACTAGTATATATATATATAATATATATATATATACTATATTATATATATATATATATATATATATAATATATACTATATATATATATATATATAATTATATATATATATATAATATATATATATATATATATATATATATAATATATATAATATATATATATAATATATATATATATATATATATATATATATATATATATATATATATATATATATATATATATATATATATATATATATATATATATATATATATATATATATATATATATATATATATATATATATATATATATATATATATATATATATATATATATATATATATATATATGTAGTTTATGCCTGCAACAATCAGTTTCCCCAAATATCTGGATAATTAAAAAACTTAATACTAATTCCGAAGCTGATAAAACCATCCGAAGGCCTGTTTGCTTATCGCCTAATCTGTTTGCTTAAAAGATTACCATCGATATATTTTAGATGCCAGATAAAAGAGTAAGAGATCTAGATGAAAATGAATAATAGGTTGAGACTGTCGCTCAAAGAACGCGTCATCTATGTTAGTAATAAGGCGTTGGGAATAAACGCGATTATGCAAAGGATGATGCCAATTATAGACGGGAAGTAATAAAGATGGCGACTGCTATTAGTGAGTGTAACCAAATCAATTTTACTCTAAGAAGGTCTTGCGAGGACACCCTATTTCATCTGGTCTGCAGAGTTGCCAAAAACGAAGAACTTGCTTTGATTTCCTTGCCGCGCTTCAGCATAGAAAGACAAGGGATCCTAAGGATCTATCATGCGTTCCCAAACATTAAAATTTTTGTTGAGGTTGTGCTTACGTTCGCACGTACGTGCCTTTTTAAAAACCGAGTAAGTTATGCCTGCTCGGCGAGGCTATGCTTAACAGCGGTTCCACAGCTCATGTGAGATACAGATAGTACACACTAAAAAATTTTCTGATATTCTATAAATTTATTTATGATGGGTGAATGATTGAACGTCGTAGAGGAAAGATGTGTTTTTTGTCTCTCCTCTAAATTAATAAATAAAGAAATAATTTAAACGTGTTTTAATAAATTAATTAATTAACAAATAATATATATGTGTTCAAATAAATATTAATATTAAAATTAATAATAATAATAATTTGTGTGTTCTTAATAATTAATAAGTAAAGTGTAAATGATCGATCATTTACACTTTGAAATGTGTGTACGCGTTGTTTTTAATTTTAAGTTTAATCTAGTTTTTTGATTATAACAGTTAACTATTTTCAAAAATAATCATATAATAATAATTAAAAAGTGGTGTCCAGTGGATCAAATGTTTTTATATACATTAAACTGTGTTGAAATATTTGTAACGGGATATATTTCTACGCGAAGTATATGTCGTTTTAATTTTTCGATATTTGTATATGTATATATCTGCATATGGAAGTGCAATTCAGAGAAGTTTCTTTTTTATATATTTTATTATATACATACATAAATGTTGTATATATTTATGAATGTTTATATGTTGTGGGTGTGTGTGTAAATACAGTGAGGCTTCTGTAAGTCGAATTATTACTTAAATCGAATTTCGATTTATGGTAGGGACATTTTTCATCAAAATTTCCTGTTTAAATAATACATACATATATACATATATGTATAATACCTAATATTTGTATATATGATCGGGTAGTTCGATCGAAACTGGTTTTTGATTTCTTTTACTCGAATTTTCTCTATCTTAAGCATATTATTTTGGCAACTAAATGGATCAACTTGTAGAAGTTTTACTGTATAAGTTAAGTAGGAAGAATTAAAAGGTGTTTGTGTACGCATGGATGTTGTTTATATGTAAATTATAAATTCAGCGTTTTAAATTACTCTTCACTCTGTTTCTATTCACATGAATTATTCCTGTAACAAATTTTATTTTTCCTTTTGTTTCTTTCGTTCAAGGAAAAAAAAATTTTTTTTTGGTTAATATTCATATAAGTGAACGATTCACAAAAAAAACAAAATTATCGATCATCGAACAGAACGGAAAATGGAATAGTCTATTATTTTACTCGCTGGTTATTGAATAATTCGCGAATATTTGAATTTGTTGATGATCTTGTATTTGATAATGAATATTGATATTATATTTCGTTTTAATGCGCAGAACTTGCAACAAATCATTACAGTTTGTAGTAAATGCAAGAAAAAATATTAAAAATTTAATTTATAGATTAAAAAATGTGATATGTAAATGATCATATCACATTTTTTAATCTATAAATTAAATTTTTAATAATTTTTCTATTTACCGATTCTATTGTTTTTGTTTGTGTAAGGAAATAAGGTACATTTTGCAAATGTAACGAAACAGGGGAGATCCATTCATTACAGCATGTTTTAATACGGCATATTTCATTACAGAATATCACACTACGCCATGTTTCAGTATAGTGTGTTTCAATATGGCATAAGGTACACTATGTATAATTTGTACGTATTTATGTCGTAGAGTGTATGTATAATTTTTTGTTTTGCGATTCTATTCATCTTTTTCTATTCTATTCCTATATTCTAATTTTTGTCTGTATATAAAAACAAAACTAAAAATTCCGTTGTAGCATTGAATAGTAAAAACATTTTTTGTCTGTTTTTATAGTATTGAACAGAGAATACATTTTTCTTTTCATTATTATACACCAACTGATAAATCCTTCACAAAATATTTTGTTCTCTATTCACTGCTCTGATCGATCAGTTGTAGAAAATTATTATTCGCTCAGTAAAGAAGGAATAATAAATTTTAAAGAGCGAGTTTTTGAACGCTGTATAAATTTCTTTTTCTTGAAGTTCTCTTCGCTCTCTCTATTCATTTTGTATTTACACACAACGATGATTGTCTTAAACAAAAGTATACAAAGCAAATGTGTGTATGGATATATAAATGTATGACCCACGATATCCCTTTTTCTACCAAAAAAAAAAATGGCACTATTAAAGTCCAAACCACACAGATGTGTGAGTGAAAGAATACATAGTATGTAGTGGCGTTTTTGATAAATAATTTCGCTTGATTGTGTAAGTTGGTTCAAAAACATATAAGAATAGTTTTTTTACATGATTCTTTTGCCTTACCCACACAATTGTGAGGCAACAAACATGCCTTTTTTTCTTAAAAAACCTTATTTAAGTTTGGAAGTATAGTTGAAGACATTTTTTAATTATTTTCTGATTTTCAAGTCCCAAACACTTTTGGACCCTTGAAAAGACACCATATTCTAACAATCCATGCTTTATGTTTAGGATAATTGTCCTGATAAAAATGAAAATTATTTTCTATATCTAGTTTTCGAGCTGATTCTTATAAATTTTTCTTTAAATGTTTAAATATTTTACCTTGACGATAATCCCATCAATAAATTCTAAATGACCAACTCCTTTATGACCCATAGCTCCCCAGAACATTACACTATTTCCACCGTGTTTAAACGTTGGACAAACATTTCTAACATTACACTCTTCACTGCGTTTTCTCAAAACTTTTTCTTGCCTTTTACCACTTTGAAACATGGTAAATTGACTGTCATCGATGAAAATCAAATTTTTCCAAAATTCAATACTTTAATTTTTGTATTTTAAGGCAAAATCTACTCTTCTTTTATTTTCTTTACTAATAAAAGGCTTTTTCCTTGCTATACGTGAAAAATAACAATTTTTTCTTAAAATTTTAGTTAATTCCACTGCAGTTAACTTAGGATTTTGTCTTATTTTGCGATTAATGAACTTTTCATTTGATGGTGATATTTGTCTCGGACCTTTTGTGCTGGGTGTATTTTGTTTCCGGCCTTCTTTAAAATATCGATCATAAATTTTTGTACTTTTGATTTACAAATTGTTAAGTATTATCGCGATTTCACTCAATGATTTCTCTTTTCTTCTGTGGACGATCTAACTAACGATCTAATATTAACCTACGTACTCTCCATTTTGAAAGACCACAATCAATTAAATTACGGGTGTGAAATAAATTAGATATGGAACTGCACTGATTGAATAATAAACAAAAAGCTAAGTAAAGAAAATACGCACTAAAAAATTATACCTCAAGTGTTTTTCCGTGAAGTCGTATACGACTGAATCAGCCAAGCTACACACGATTTCAGTTTCTGATTTCAAACTAAGTCGTAATAGATTTTTATTGTTAATTGGAACCCTTATTTTATATTGAAACACCAAATTGTTTTGTATTGTTTTGTTCTGTTCTAGCCGAAAAAGGTGAAGCCGGTCTTATGAAACCGTGTGTAACATGGCTCAATGTTTGTAGCTTTTGTGATTGGTATTAAGAGGTGAATCCTTTTTTGTTATTGTTGTCTAGGATGGTGGATGGACTAGGATTGTAGGGAGGGTCTGGGGAGATTTTCATTTTCTTATTAAATTTCAACACTTTGATAGAAGAGACGTGCCGTGTACGACTGAATGTTTCTGACTGTATGTGTGTATATGTATATGTATGAATATATATGTATGTACGTGTTTACATATGTATGTATACATGTATATATTAGATGCACAATTGAATGTTTTTATTTATAATTATTTTAGTTTATTATATTTTTTTTTTTTTTTTTTTTTTTTATTATTATATATTATTATTTTTTTCTTTTTTTTTATTTAATTAATAAATGTTCATATTATTTAGGTTTAGATAAGCAGCAATATATTAATTTATTATTAGTTTTCAGGTAATATACATAGGTTTGTGAAAATAATATTTCTTTGTAATATTGGGTATTTTCGTTTATTCATTCCGAATATTCCGAACGTTTTAAAATTGACAGTAATCGTACTTTTATTCATTCTATGTTTTCTATTCTTTTTTTGTCTATTCTTTTATTCATTCGGAATTTTCAGAACGCATTCTTTTTGATCTACATCAATAGGTAGAACAAAAAGAATATTCTGTTTTGAAATGTCAAGCTATGATAGTGCGTGTGCAAAAAAATTATTTTTTTTTGTTTTAAATAAAACAACATAATATAAATATATGTATTATATATGTATATGTATATAATATTTGTATATTATCTATGGTTCAACAAAAGTAGATGCTACCAAAATAAAAACAAGTCGCTGCTGTGACAAAGTATTCTGTTTATTCTATTTATGTTCTTTTATTACATTTCGTTCGGAATGTTCTTAGATCACGTGATCAATATTCTATTCCTTCTATTCTTTCTGAAGAATGAATTAACGAAAATACCCATTAATTGTTGATTGTGTAGTTTAGAGTTGTATTGCCTTTGTGTTACTAACTATTGTCTTTATCTAGGTTTGTTTAGGAAGTCGAAAAGTATTAATATAGTATTCAATTTCAAGTGATTTCCAGATACATATGAAATAATAACATTTTTTCTTAGGTTACTGTTTTAAAGAAGCAATTGTTGATGACCTATACCATCATTATCCATTTAACATATTGAACCTCTATCCTACTCCTAGTAGATTAGTTTTGTGCTGTCTTTCTGGACCTTACTTATATTATTTTTAAGTTAATTAGTAAATCTTTTAATTTTCATGACTATAACGAATTAATGATCACTTATTTGATACACATTAATTATAAAGTATTTGCTAGGGTCAGTTAAAATTGCCGAATTTAATTGTCATTGCGGCGTAAACAAACTCTTTTCTGTATATCTTTCTTGATCGAGTAAAATTCAAATTTTTAATGATTTTAACTAAATTTTTATTTTCTGTCATTTTGCGCGTGAAAATCATGTTTTAGTATCTTGTTTTTATGTTTCATAATAACTTATGTAATAAGTTAATAAGGTTGAATATATTGAATACAATTAAGTAGTCAATAATAATCATACAGTTTGTTTTCAGGTTTAATAATTAATATATGTTTACTGAGTTATTTTAACGACCCGTTTGCAGTGGATTTATTAAATGTTAAGGGTTTTAGAGAAATTATTAATAGTTTAATATTAATTGTTAATATGATTCAATTTATTATTAATATAATTCAAATAACTATGGTTTCAGGAAACTATATTGTAAGTTGTAGTGGATTAAATTAATAAATATTTATATTATTTAGGAAACCAGTAGATTAATTAAGAATTAATTTCAGGAATCTTTAGGTGGTATGAATTAATATTTCTTTGAAATATTAATTGCTGGTGGTGTAGATTAGAATTGTGCTGTCACTATGTTACTAACTATTGGCTTTACCTAGGTATTTGTAACCAGGCTGATCTAATTAATCAATTTTGTTAAGGTAGCTGAAAAGTATTAATGTTGAATTATATTACAGAAAACTTCCAGATGCACGTGAAATAATATTATTTTTTCTCAGGTGGTTGATTTAGTGAGGCAATTGTTGAAGATTAAAGCAATACCATCGTTATCCATTAAACCTATTAAGCCTTTATCCTTCCACTAGTAGATTAGAAGTAGATTAGAATTGTGTTGTGCTGTACGATCGCTAGGTGTCTGCAACCGGATCGTTCCGTCCCAAAAAAAAAAAAAACCTTTCCTATCCTTCCTATTGTTATGTGTAAACAGGCTGTAGGAATAGGCCCGGCGTTATCCGGGACTCTTGGCTAGCACTTGGTTCTACAGTCCAATCAATCAATCAATCAATCAATTCTATAAATTTATTTATATTTTTGTTCAGATAATTTATATTTATATGAAATACTATATAAAAATTATAAATATTGAACCTATATAATTCGTTTATATAATTCTGTAATATATTTTATACAAATTCATATAGTATACATACAATTTCTATACTTCCATTTGTATACTTTTTATAACCTATAGTATAAAATTTCACTTTTTATACATAGAATGGTATAAAATTAATATATTTGTCATATACAAATTTTGTTTTATACGATTAGTTTTATAAAATTAATAGAAAACGAATATTTTTTGTTAAAAACGGGATTTTTATACGAGAATTTTCAGGATCGTTTGATTTTTTTATCAGTTCTGTGGATATCGTGTAGTGAGTAGAAGTGTTTTTAAGTTTTATTGTAGATTTGTGAAGTTGTTAATAGTGGTAACTAATATAATTTGTTAATTGTATATTGAGATATCATTAGTTAATTATTCGATTTATTATTATCGAATAATTAACTAATTTACTGGAACACTGAAAGAAATTGCGCGGAGATATTTACATATTTTGCTGTGTAAACCCAAATTTGTAATTATTACGAATAATGTCTTAATAAAGTACGAGCCTGCAATTTGCAGTGCAATATTTACCGTGCATTTTTAAATATTAAAATTATTGCTGAGCAGCGTCTTATGATAAATTAGATTAATCATATTGCAATGCTGCTAGGAAAATTTGAGCTGCGCAATTTGAATATATCATTTTCAATGCAAACATTTTAAAAATTTGATTGATTGATTGATTGATTTTGAATGCACGACCAAGTTCTTAGACAAGATCTCCCGGTTGACGCCGGGCCCACCGCACACTCTTTTTACATATAACAAAACCGAGGGATTAGATAGGTTAATTGGATGGGAGTGAATCAGCCCGGTTACAGACACCTAGAAATAGCCGATAGGTTGGGATCGTACAGCACAGGACAATACAAAGGATAAAAGTTTTAATGGTCATCAACAATTTCTTCTGGGAATCAGCACCTAACTAAAATAAACCTACACTAAGAATTATATTATTATTCTGTCTCTAAATCTGAAATATCAATTCATCATAAATTAAAGTAGGATTAATAAATTTTGATTTGATTTCAATGCACGACCAAGTTTAAAGCAGGAACTCCCAGTTACTGCCGCGCCAATCATACACCTGCTTTATATACAACAAAAGGATGGGAAAGGTACGTTCGATGTGACAGACCTGACCCGATTACAGACACCTAGAAATATCTGATAGTTAGTAAGTTTAACATCACAAGACAACACAGTTCTAAAACTACTTTCAAATTGTGTCAGCTTCCCTTTGGAACACATCAGAAATTAATTATTATTTTGAAATATTTTAGTTAAGTATAGCCATCAAAACTGCTTCCAGAATGCTTATCTCCTAGAGTCAATAAATTGTTAGAATTTATTATTAGAAAGAACTATTGATTCCGGAATTCTTTCCTTAACGATCAATATTTAATTTAGTTTTATTATTGTTATAAACCAGTTTTAAGCACTAACACCCAGAGTATCCGTAACTAACGAGCACCACTCTTAAAATAGATTAACTGCTTTACCAAGAATAAGTAAACTGTCTAACTTATAATAACTTATTATAACTAAATACTAAATTTAAATAGTTATTAACCGGGTCGCCTTCCGAAATTTTCCTGTAAATTAACTTAAGATTAATAACTATACCATTTCACTTTACAATATTCGAAAGTGTAGCCAACAAAATTGCTTCCAAAACACCAATGTCCTAGAATTTAAATTTGTTAGTAAATTGAGATGCATAGATACTATTAATTCCGGAATCCTTTCCTAAAACTGAATTAAATTAATATAATTATTCCAATCCATTTTTAAAACATTATCACATCCGAATATTTGTAATTAATCAGCACTCATCATAAACTAGCTTAATTATTTTACCAAGTATAAGTATACTTTCTATCATACAATAACATATTATAAACTTAATTCTAAATTTAATTTAATTTAAAAACTAGCATTAATATAATAGTGGTTGTTTGCTACAACCCAATACATCAACCTGGAGGAGATTTGTAGATATAGTACACAACCTGGAATACTAACAATATAATTATTCAACATTCATATTATATAATAAAGATTAAGAATAAGATTAAATTAGCTGACTTCCCTTTTATTTGTATTATAATGTTTATTATAAATATTGTATATGAACTGTAATGTGATTAATCTAAATCTAAACTATCATTATTTTAAAATTTCATTAGTATTAACAATGATTAAATGTTATTCTAAACCAAGGTAAACAGCCTTATTTGTTCACCTTGTCTGCTCTTTTGACTTTTAAATTTAATTAGAATTTTAATACTCAAACACTGAATAAAACCGGATGAAGGAGCATTAGTAAAATTAGCCAATCTCAAAATCAAATTTTATTAATCATAGCTAAATGTTGCAAGAAACATATGTAACGTTTACAAAGAAGTGTTCGATACCCGCTTTTCTAAAATGAAAACCAAACACACTGCAACCCATAAAGTCATTTCCGAATCAAAATACACGGCAACCATGCGATCCTCCGCTAACATCACCAATCAACAACATCTATGCCTCACAAAGCCGTGATGAATCCATGACACATTATAAACGTATCGTGGTAATCCTATACAGCTCAAAATTTCATCGTATGATTGATCATCCTAAAATTTCAAAAATGATTCCACTCCAGCAAAATTGACGGCAAACCTCAACAAAAACACATATAATATTTAGCAGACTAATTTCGACATACCATACAAATCTAAACCTCAGACAAGGGTTCTATGTAAAACTGCAAATTTGCCTTCTTATATAGTAATAATTGATAACTGCATCAACTCCTAATCAAACAAAACAATTTGAGATAGCCAAAAATAGCTTATAAATATAGGTAACGCAAGAGCATATTATATGAATACAACCTTCCGTAAGTTGAGAAACATAATGTTCATTATGAACCAAACCAATTCAAAATACTCTACCATAAATATCAGAGAAAATTTATTGCAATACCGGTCCACCACATCCTCGCCGCCCATGTGTAAATTGACCACTCAAAATAAAACAATGAAAAAGCCAAAAATGCGTATTATTTAGAATAAAATAGCGCATTCGGTTGAAAAACAACAACAAAAATCCATGTTCAATCGTTTTTTCATATATTAAAACATTTACACACCCAAGCACAAAAAGAAAATATATAACACCTATGTAATGATATAAATAAAACAAAATGAAAACAAAAACTCCCCTGATCTTGTATTTTGTTCGTATGGAATCAATACATACATACCCAATCTTAGTAGCCAGCCAAAACAGAATAACAAGCTACATATGTATATACATCACAAAACCACATTTTCGGTGATTATTGAAATGTATATCCCGCTATACATCTCCAATACTAATCTCTATGCAAAATATAATGTACAAAATGTACAAGTAAATATGTATATAAAAGAAAACAAAAGTTTACCATATTCAGAAAAAACGAAAAATAATCGTCGATCATCAAACAAAATAGTCATAGTAAAATGTACAGAAAAAATATTTTATGTTTATCCAGTACTCGACTCCCCCTCAAGAACAAAAAAACCAAACACACTGCAACACACAAAGTTGTTTCCGAAACAACCCCAATAGACGATTCGAATCCTCTCTGCGTCAAAACTCTACCAATCATCAAATGATCTCCCACCAACATCACTAATCAACAAAACACCCATTTTCACAAAGCCTTGACGAATCCATGACAGATTATAAAAGTATCGTGACAATCCTACAGCTCAAAAACCCCAGCGTACGACCGATCATCCTAAAATTTCAATAAAATGACTCAACTCCCGCGAAACTAACGGCAAACTTCTTCAACAACATCTATAATATTCAGCAAAGAGACCAATCTGCACACACAAATCCAAACCTCAGGCAAGGAGGGTTCCATGCAAAACTGCAAATTTGCCTTCTTATACCAACAATTGATAACCACATCAACTCCCAAACAAAACAATTTAAATTAGCCCAAAATAGCTTACAAATACAGGTCACGACAGCATATTATTGTATATGAATATAACCCTCTGTAAGTTGAGAAACACAATGTTCCATAAACAACCGTGTTTTGATCCGCAGGCACCGACCAACCACTCCTCAAGAACAAAACCCATTCAAAGCAAAGCACTCTACCACAAATATTAAAGAAAATTTATTGCAATACAATTCCACAATATCATCGCCGCCTCTGTGTAAACTGATCACACAACTGAAATCAATGAAAATGCGAAAAAACAAGGAAAACAACAACTAAAATCTATGATTTGATAGTTTGTTTTTGTTTATTTTCATATAGAAGAACATTTACACACACAAGCACAAAAAGTAAATAGCTATGCATATAACAAATATATAATAATTACGAATGACATAAATAAAATGAAATGAAAACAAAAACTTCCCTGATCTTGTAAACTGTTTCTTAGCAACCAAACCAATACATACATTCATACCCAACGGCTAACAAAGGCAAAGCTCAAAGCATATAATCAGCTATATATACATCGCTAAACCACGTTTTCGGTGGTTATTGAAATGTATATCCCGCTATTTACCTCCAATACTAATCTACATGCAAAATATGTATATAATGTACGAGTTATATGAAACAAAAGGTAGAATTCAAAATTACCAGCAAATATAAAACGAAAAATAATCGTAGCAAAACAACAACAGAAATTGTTAAGCAAGTATAACAAAAACAGAACAACGGAATTAAAAATCCCTTTCTCGCGCAAACAATACTCGAATGACCCACTAGATGAGAATACTAGTACTCTACACCTTTATGGGTTATAAAATACAGTTAAAATGTTTATATACTTAAAATAAATTTGGAAAAAGTATGTATTAATAATTAAAATATGTGTTAATGAATAAATGAATAACACTTATCTTATTTATGCATCTTTATCAATTCACACAAATTATTATTTTAACATTATTATTAATATTTGTTTCACACATATATAATTATTAGTTATTTATAAGTTATCTATAACACATTTAAATTAAATTATTTATTTATTTCGAGGAGAGACAAAAACACGTCTTTCCTCGACGACGATCAATCGCCCAATGCAAACATTTTAAAAATGAAAAAAAAAATTTTTTTCGTTGTGAATACAAAGTGTTTTTAAAATGTTCAAATACTTTTCAAAATTTACGGGGAGATTATGATATAACCAATCAAATCATTTATTCTATCCAATTTTGTTTTTTTTACTCCAAATTTTATTCAAAATTTCAAACAAAAGTTAGTAGTGAATTTAAACCAGTACAAAATTGCCACAAAAATGCCAGTTGGTCTAGTTTCCGGATTTGTTAAGTAAATGGTAATTATTTCAAAATAAAATAAAATATAAGTTATATTTATTTCTATCCTTCATTTGCAGTTTCTTTAACCTTACTTCGCGTTGCAAGAAATTGCCGCTATAACCTTCAGGATTAAACCAAAAAAGTGCTGAAGCGATATGGTAAACACAAATTTACAAAACTTTATGTGTATTAACTTATGTTTGTTGCTTTCTTGTTTAAATTTCAGAATTTTATAAAGAAATTTTAGAGGACCGGACCAACTCAGTTCCTTGAACATTAATGCTTATATGAAGAGAATTTAATTATTAGCAACATTACAACAATTCAATATCTTTCAAGGCAGTAAAGGAAAAATAAGTTTGCTCAAAATTCACACGTAAGTTTATTGTCAATCCGGAGATTATCTTTATTTTAAGAAAAATCGATTGCCTTTTGTGAAAAGTGAATAAAATAAATTAATTATAAAAAACGTGTTTCATTAAAATTGATTGATAATATGTTAAATATTAAATTCTGTCTCCTCCAATCTAGAAGTTTCGAGTGTTTGCTTCCATGCAGAGTAAATATTTATGCGCTGCAATTTAGTCGATCCTCAAATTTTAAAGTGCATTGTAAACCATTATCAACCTTTCTGTCATTATTTACCATGCGCTCGTTCTTCTAAATGTCTTCTTCGTAACTTCTAAATTATTTTACAAACTGCAGTGAAATAATAAACACACTATCCTAGTATAATATTGAAAATGGGTCCTGTAGCTTACATGTCATTTATCCGTTATGAGTTATTTCACCAATATTTTAAAATTTTAAATAAAAATCAAAGGAATTTTAAAAATGTTTACAGAAGCTTAGCAATTCGCCAACAATACAAGTTTTCAAGTACCATAATACACACTATCACCCTGAATTAGTCTGAGCCTCACCAAAAAATGATGACGTTAACCATAACGAATTTTATGAAATAAAGTTTATAGTTTTAGAGAATGAGGGTAGCTTTTGTATTTTTATCTCAATAGAATTATTTAGTTGCCACGTTTGACAAATTTCATAATGCATATGAGATACAAGCTATGGCACAGTCAATACTAAATAAATTATATTTGAAACATTTTAAATTCAACAGAAGTTACGACACTGCCGTGTGACGAAAAAGAAACAAAACATATAGTAGCATATAAATTACTATACACTTAATTTAATCGTAGCTCTTTTACACTTTTGTAAGTAAAATTAAATAATCATAACACTTATGTTAAAAAAATAATATTATTTTGATAAATATATCGACTTTATAAAATAATCTAAAATTGTTTTTTTTTATGTGACAAACATTTCATCAGTATTGAAAACTGAGTTCAATTCTAGCATTTAGAATTTCCGAAATTTCTATACTAAAGCAACTAAATTTTATACGATAACAGGATTGATATTTTCTATAAATAATTTATATAAATTTAATACTAATCTCTTATGAACAAAAATTAACATTTAATGGATAAACTTTATATTTTGTAGTATATACAGATATTTATACGTTGGAGTATCAAATTTATACCAGTGACCTATCAAAATATTTATAGGGAGTATATAAATTTTATACAATATTTTATAACATTCAGTTATATGTTAAACTTATATAAAATCTATAAAAAATTCGTACGGAATTATATTTATATTATAAGTGTATTCATTTTATATGAAAATTTTTTAGTGTGTAGGTAGCTAAAGGATTCCATTTCATATGAAACAACACACACGCCAAATTGGTTAGTTTTTGTTAATTGGGAATAATTTTTAAAGATCGAGTTCATTCAGAGCGTTCTGCCCATTTATTTGGGCAGCTAGGACATCATCAATTGTATTCACCAATACTCGTACAATTTATTCAGTTCACAATACACCATCCAGTCCTTACTCCATACAGTCTTCTCAGTCCATTCATTTAAATATAGTTCGTATTGTAGTAGCTATTTACACTCCGTCCAGTTCATCTATATTTACCATTAAGTTCATTCTGTTTAGCACGTCATACAGTAAATGCAGTAACATAGGAATATCAAACCAAATTCAGATTTATCAACTATGAACGTGAGTTTTTTCTAGTTGCTATCGAACATCAGCTTTAATAAAAATAATTATTATAATTATGATTATTAGGCTGTTTTAATTTTATATTTCAAATTTTTTTTCTGGAATTGAAGCCTATACATTAAAACAGTGTTACGGCTCCGTAATAGAGTGTTTTATTGTATAGGCTTCAATTCCAGAAAAAAAATTTTGAAATAAAAAATAATTATCTAAAGTTTTTTGTTTAACGAAATAATATTTTATAATATAATAGGCTCCTATAATTTAATAAAATTCTAGCTTCCTAAATACCTGACTAGTTCTAAATTGGGGCCCTTTTATGAAATTTTATGATTGTCAGATTTTTTCGGTATCAAAACCAATCAGTCAAAAATAAATAAATAAAAAATTTATTTATTTAAAGCTAGAACTAGTTTTACGTCATCGACGATATTGACTAAGAATAGGTTTATAAAACAAAACTGTCTAGGTCATAAACCAGTTCAAGGTCAATTTTGTTTATATGCGATTTTGAAATACACACTCGTAAGGACAATATAAAATTGGCACGTGTATATGCTTCCTTAGTTTTATAATTAAAAAATTATAATCTACATATGTATTATTCCTACTATCAATATCGACGGATTAACAAATTATCGCTTAATAATACGAATAACAATGTTGCATACAACTCAAAAAAAAATATTTTGATTAAATTTAAAACAATAATAATAAGTCTTATTTACAATAACTTCTTTCTAATGTAGTCTATCGTATAAAATATTTTCACAGTTCATTCATAAGTTACATAGGTAATATAGGACACAAAACATAATTTTGTTTTAAAAGGACACAAAACAAAAAAAAAATAATATTTTACGAAAAGTAAAAACCATTGATAATATTCAGTTGATTTTGCTTCTTGTTTACGTTTTTATTTAACAAGTATGTATGTACATACTTCAACATGTGCATCCAGCATGTGCAAATCGTCGAAAATAAAGATCGATAAAAAAATTTAAACTTCGTAAAATTTTGTTCATGAAACGTATAGATGTCCCACAAAATTGTTGTGTTAGCTAAACTTTTTTAATGAAAAAAGTGTCCGCATAGTGAGGTTACTGTGCATTCATTCTCTCTTTTAAAAAAAAATTTGGCGAAAAAATTTATATGAGATCGGCAATATTATATTTGCCAGAAGCAAGGAATCGTATTTCTCGCAAATATATTTTGTAAACATATTGAGTGTTTCCTTTATAAAGTGTTTGGAAATATCAAATATTTTTTTGAGTGTAGGTATCCATATTAACAAATGAAACGAAAAATATTCAAATTAAAATCTACCACCACCAAAAACACGAACCAAGATCGTTACTTACCACAAAAATCTCAATAATTGCAATAATCCTTGCTCGAATTTTATTACACGAACCACAAAAAAAATTTAAAGAAAGCAACGTAAGTAAAAAAAAAAATAAAAAAAAAGATTAATTAAATTTATTAAATTTACGTTAACACTACACTTAGTTGCATAAGGAAATTATTATCATTCGATGTGCACACACAAAAAACAAATCAACAATCGAGTTTTTTTTCGTTTAAACGCCGCCCCATACAAAACATGTTTGCAACGTGCAAAATCTATTTAAGTATAGGTAATTTATAATTAAGTAAGTCACTAATTTTTTTTTATATTGTAACTTAACACTTTTTATTTTATTTATTTTATTACAACGATTTTAATTCACGAACGTCTCGACACTTACTGACACCAAGCCATCGTTTTTTTTTTCGAATTGGTAATTTTACATGTAAAGCAACGGGACTATTCATTCTACTATTTGTGGTGTAATCGGTCATAACAAACAAAAATCAAGTTCTACATGAAGAAGAAAACGATAATAGAGAAAACCGTAATTGAATGTGCCTGTTTAGACGAGTATTCTTTAAGCGCTGATTTACCCTCGTTTCTTACTTCTTTGCATACAAACTAATTTTAGTTTATAGGCAAAGAAGTAAGAAGCGAGGGTAAATCAGCGCCCAAAGAATACTCGTCTAAACAGGCACAATCGTTGTATATGTAAATTTATTTTGGATACAGTGTAACTCCAGTAACAATTTAAAACAAATTGTTACACGTTTACCAAAGGATTTCGATCGTTGCATAATATATAAATTAGTAGTAATGGTAAACTTTCAGGCCCCAAACATTCTGAATCTGATACAAATATCAGTTTTATCGTTTGGAACGGTTGAGATGGGAAACCAATTTCCTTCCAAAGTTTCTATTCACAATTGATTCAAATTATGGGTGGTGTTTCTTGTGTATCGGAAGATTTAATTCGTAAATTATGGATTAGTCGCTTACGTACAACAATCGCAACGGTACTTATAACTGGAGGAGTTGATAATATTTGAGGACTTTGATATCTACTAATCCATTTTGTGGTTCGACGAACCATAATCAACCATCCACAACTAGTCCGATTAAATAAATTCAATTCTCAACTTAATCAAAGAAGTCACGTATAAGAAGTGAGCCCAGAGTTTTAGGCCAGAAAATAAAAAAGTTTAATCAGGCAACACTATTAAATTATTTTACTAAATCAGTTTTTCTTCTTGTGTTCCTTGATTGATTGATTGATTGATATGAATGTACGGCCAAGACTAAGCAGGGATCCCGGATACGCCGGGCCTACCGTACACCCCTTTTACATATAACAAGATGGAGGGATAGGAAAGGTTGTTAGATATGATAGACTTGACCCGGTTACAGACACCTAAGTAGTCAATAATTAGTAAATTGATAAGCACAAGACTGCACAATTATTTTTGGTTTTATGGTATAAAATTTCAGCAATCAGCATCCTGAATAAAATTTAATTATTAATTAAGTACCCATATTATATAATGGTACATTTCCTGCAATAAAACTTTATTATTATGAGTTACATTTTCAATAAACTAATTATGTAGTTCAATTTTCCATAAACTAAATTAAGCTGGTTCTCCAAAAACATATTAGGCCCAATTCTGGTGAAAATTACTGTTATGTTATTTTATTTCCCCACTTCCTATTGGAGTTAGTATTGAAAAAACAAAAATAACATAACATAACATAAAATTTTAGATCCCGGAATCGACCTCATTAAATCATGTAAAGTTAATCCAATCCAGAAATCACCTAGTAGTATTAAAGAATAAAAGAGCAAACCATCTTTCAGTCTTCCACAGGCTTTGTAAGTCTGCTGAATGTATTTATTTCTAAGACAATAATTTGAATAATAATGATTTTAATTTAAATAATGTAAAAGACAAACAGTCACTGCCAATATATGCATATTTATAAAATAAAATATTGTGAAACAACATCTGGTTTCAAAAACAGCTAATCGATGAGGTAATACCTCAATAAAAATTTTTTGACACAGTTCTAGAATCCCATTACCGAAACGAATTAACAGAATTATACTATTAAGGTTATCAGGAATCTAAGCTCTTGGCCATGAATGAGACCAACATTTTTAGATCATGTTTGGTCCATTTAACATACGTGCACAATTCGAAAAAATTTGGTATGTTATTGCCAAGAAAACTTCCTCAAACTGTGTGTATCTCGATTGGACCAAACATGATCCAAAAATATTAGTTGCATTTTTGGCCAAGACCTTAGAGTGGTATCTGGAACGGACACACTGAAACCTTTCCACTCAACATATGGCCATAGGAGTGGCTCCCGTCCTACTTGACCCTGTTATTGCCAAGAGAATTTCCTCCAACTGTGTGTGCGTGCATCTTGAATGGACCAAATATGATCTGAATATTATTAGAGCAAGCAAAATCATGAATGCTCTAATTATATTGGAGTTCTAATCAAATCGTACCCCTAAATCCTCAAGTGATGTTTTTGGAACTTTTTGCATACTGAACAAATATTTGCTTATTGATGCTTTCGAATCCTTAAATAGTTTGTGGAAGCAAAGTCATGAGTTCTGATCTATGGGTAATTTCAGTTTTTCGGTGATGTTTTAGTTTGAATAATAATTTTAAAATAAAATTGATAATGTTAGTTTTTTATTATTTGCAATTAGCCTATACATATCCATACAATCTTGTGATGTTCTACCGTATGAATTCTGCTAGCTTAAGGGACGTATACAAAATGCATAATTCGATACATACGCAAATCACAAACACATCGCAATTTCTACACATGCATTGGAATTTCAATATGGTGAGAAGGTTAATGGTAACATAATGGTAAAAACGTTTTACCTATAAAAATTCACGCAGTCATAAAAAACAATAATTTTATTTAAAACGATATCGATTAAAATGTGCAAGTGTGTTTTTTCTTCCACGACTGCTTCGAACCAAAATATAACTCGTGCAAGAGACCCAAAATATGCAAGCTTGCAAGAGAAATTCAAACTGACAATAGGCTGCAGAAATTAAAGAGGGCCGACAGGGTGGTGGTGTTATTTAACAACTTTTTTGATAGGTGAATCCAGTTGTTCAACTGTTACTTTGGATGAGTCGGTAACATATAGATTGGTGACAGCTTTTATTTTGCCCCGATCTTCGCGGGTGAATTATATGCAATTACCAATTCGCTTAAAAATAATTCATCGATGCCTCATCATGAATCTAAGTGTCAATACAGTTATTTTTCCGTTAAGAATACGGAACAAGCTATTCTGAAGCTAGCAACAGTTCTGGAACAAATAAGTGGGAGTATTGATTTAGGAGTAGACCATGCGATTCTCTTAAGGAAACTTTATTGTTGTGGCTTCTGTGGAATGATCTATAGCGGAGAATTGCCAATCACGGCAGGAGTTCCTCAGGAATCGGTGTTGCGACCCCTGTTATTCCTCGTTTACGTAAATGCAATTTTATGGCGCCCTTTTATAGGCCTTTAACATATCAGGGATCAAACACGATTTACTGACGGAATGGCTTAAAGTTCACAACTTACTTTTGAGTGAGAAAACTAAAATAGTACATTTTAGGGATAGCCAGGAACTACCTGATGCTCTTTCTTTCCATGGTTTTTGCTGTAACAAAGCTCAGACTTGTACTTCGACTGACTGTTTTAATGAAATTAGATATTTAGGTATTTTGATTGATACAAATCTAAACTGGAAGGCCCGCCCACAAGATGTATGTCTTACGCCTTTTTTGCCCGTACTTCATTCTATTCTTCTCTACAGGCAGGCGTGTTCGGGAGTGCCTGTAAAACATTAATGAATACGCTTTTGGTTCAACAGATACATATATTATCCGGTTAATGACTTTTTATGATGGCACTATCTCCTTCTTGACCGATCTTTCGGACTCTAGACATCCTGCCACTGAGACACATGTTTGTCTTCATGGTCTTAAAGATTTTCTATTTTATGAGTGGAAATAACTTTGTGTAAAACATATCTCTAACTGGAGGTTAGATTTTCGTAGACATTTCTTCAATGTGGTTTCACCCATTAGAATGTTTGGTAGCTTCTCTGTCTTCTCTAAAGCGCTCAAAGAGTATTTGACTGCAACGCAATTTTTTTTTTTTTTTTTTTAACCCGAATGCGATTGAATGAACGCAAAGTACCAGGAGTAACAACGTTTTTTTTAGGAAGAATGTGTTTGATTCTGTTCAAGATGTTTTTCGGCTTTGCGGACAAACCATACAATGTTTATCACTTTTTTAGTCGTAGAAAACAAAGAGGCCATTTACTCACAATATTTCCACCATAAAAGTAGAAAAATGCACTCCCCCCGCTTTAACTCCAGGGTACTTGTGTACATAAAGATACACAAACCCTTACAAAAATGAGAACTTCCATAGGTATCTTCTTGGCAGCTTGGTTTCGTACTGATAACAAATTTGTCTACTCATCAGGTTGCAATGACCAAACTGCAAAAATTCAACTCTTGCTCTGTATCGATAGTACTAAACAAGAACCTATCGATTTAGTGAATTATATCACCAAATCAGAAACTTCAGGAAATTCTCACTATGTATTTGTACTAAGCCAACACATATAATTAAGAAGTATTTCTCTAGATTAGATTTTTCCCTCGTAACAACCATCGTATTTCAGTATGGAGATATTTCTTCGCAAAGAATGGTCTCGACTTGATGAAATTTATGATCTTTACAGACTCATCAAGGACATTTTTCAAAGACATTGGCATTTTTCTTACTGCAAGTGCTTGGCGGAGACGATTGCAGCGCACGCGGTTTTTTCTACCATTGCTTTTGCACCATCCGTGCAGAACACAGTTTTTTAACGATATAGGATGCTTCAATGGCCTTCTGATTTCTAGTTTTGAAAGTTGAAACAATTAGGCTTTGACCGTCATACGTCATTGTATGAGAATTTGCTTCCAGAAGCAGTCGTGATCTGCGATGTTTCAAAGCAAAAAATTAGCGGATTTAAATGTATAATTTTTTTCAAATTTGATTATGAGATCCGCCCCAGGGCTCCGCGGAGCACACTGTGAGAAACGCTGCTCTAGACTAATGTGGGTAATATCATTAACAAAAGTTATGAAAAACATGGGCGGAGCACACTGTGAGAAACGCTGCTCTAGACTAATGTGGGTAATATCATTAACAAAAGTTATGAAAAACATGGGTGCTAGCATCGAGCCCTAGGGAACTCCAAGAATCAGCAGTACTTCATTACTTTTACTTCCTTCTATTTGCGAATATCTAGGCTAACAGATATTCACAGAACATTTTTTTTTCGAAGTTTGTTACAGGCTGGCTACTGCCAACCTGCAGATTTCACTTAAGCCCCTGCAGAGGCCTCCACGGTGATGTTTTGCCGGCTACGTTCTCAGCGGAGAAGTGCGAAGGTCGTGGGGTTTGAGGCATGCAGGGCTCCTGGCCTACACCGTGATCATACAGAAAATTATAAAAAAAATGGAAAAAAACGCAAATAATAATAATAATACCCGAATGTTCCGCCGAAATTCGTCGGCCGGAACCTGAGGAACGAACAGCCACAATCAAAAATAAAAAAAAATAAAATAATCATAATGGTAGAGAGGTGCCCCGGTGCGCGCATCCGCCCGAACCTGTACGGTGGTAACCACCGGTTCCGAATCCGGATGCGGGCACCAAGGGACCGCTTACCCTACGCCGACACAGAGGGAATTCCCCCCCCCCCCCCCCCCTCATCACACCCACCCAAAAATTTTAATAATTCATTTTGTTATTTAATCAATTTAGACAACAATAAATAAAACAAAACTTCCCACGAGGAAAAGAAAGGGAGAGAACGAGAAAGAGAGAGAGTGAGAACAATGCACATCGAGCGCGCGACCGTTACTCGGCGCTCGATCACAAAAATTTTTATATAATTTAGAATAAAAAAAATATGCAAAAAAAAAAGAAATGAAATAAAATAAATCATAAAAAAAATTGTACCTTAATATATATAAAAATTTATTGTTGCGGCCTTGGTGCCGTCCTGTCTCGTTGCGGGGCCTCTCCCCGATAACCAAAAAAAACAATAGCCGGTTGGCTACCGTTAGTTGCGGCAGGCGTTGCGGGGCCTCTCCCCGTTACCCAGATGCAAAAACGTGACCTCGACTGGCCGCCGTAAATAAATTGATGGAACGGTATTTCCGCCCAAGCAACATTTTAAGTTATCAAGTAGTTCTTGTCACCGATAAAAAATGTTTGCGACGGTCGTAAAATGGTGTGTGGGCACCATATTTTCTACCTAAATGGGGAATATTTATTGAGTTCCACCGACGTTCCATTATAGTATCTATGACGTCGATGTCTCGAGATTTCAACGTAATATTAACCTTAAATTTATCTCTAAACAGAACTTAATGAAGAGCTGGAACAGCAAAATAGAAAGAGATAATACAATTTTAAAAATTATTTTAAGTTCTTTAAAATATCTCGTCTATCTAAATATCAAAAAATAACATAATGCATATTCTTTAACAAATAATAATATTTTAGAGTATATTTCTATTTTTCTATTTTGTCTTGAAATAATTTATATTTATAGTTATTACAGTTAAAATTATTGGCAGACAAATTTTTTCGTGAATATTTTAATTATAGGAATTAAAATTTAATACCCCTTTGAATTACCTAAAAATATAATCGCCTTTTTTTTTTTTTTTATTGAAAAATATTTTTTCCTTGTCACAAAATTTGATCCTCCATTAAAATTATTTGCTTAAATGGCCGAAATGCTCTAAAAACTTTAAAGTATAAAACACCAACAAAATAACTTTCAAGAAATTTGTTACATTTTGAAAAGTAATTTCGTTTATAAAATATGTGTACAAATAGGAAATTGACTATTATACAGTTATAATTACTACAGTGAATCAACAACGATTTATATGTTGGCAACCTTGTTTTAGTAAAATTTACTACAAATTTACTTTATAGTCGTCAATCAGTGATACATCATTATTTGTTAGGTTATGTCAGTGCGTATATACACGGCCAACCCGAAGGCAAAAAAAAAAATTCGGTGTGTATCGGAAAAGGGCTAAAAAAGGCAAACACGTAAAATACTTTTCATACGATTGCTATGGAAAATTGTTGTTGTAAATTTTTTTTTTCACTTTAATTATTTATATCTCGTAAATGTGGTAGAAAAATCAATTTTCCTTTCATTGAGCATGAACTGTGTTTATTTATTATTGTTCTTGATAAATTATTTTTCACTTTTAAGATAGTTTTCATTCAGAACTTGACCATTCTCCGCAATGATGTCTTTAATTTGAGATTATCGTGCATGAAGAGCATATTTTTATTCGTTTTCTTCTCTACGCCATCCACTATTCATAAATATCACACAATTTTGCTTTATATTAGTCGTGTTTTAATATTCGAGCACTATCCGGAGCCGAATGTCAAATTTCTACTGAAACTGCAGACATTACTCACTGGTGTCGCCATACAATAAAAATAAAAACTAAATGCATCCATAAAACAAACATATATCACCTGAAATATACTAATTGACATTTATTTTGACATAACGTTATACACAAAAAATCCATCTTGCTGCGTTTTAAATTTTTATTGTAAGATTTAGTTTCTATTGGTTTCAGGGGTTTACAAAATAAAGGGCTTTTCAAATTTGCTATTGAAATGGATAGCGCTCCCGATAGCGGCTCCCGATAAATAAGTGAGCCAAGATATTTTTTTATCGATTTTTAATTAAAAAGTTGAATGAAAATTTTTAGTTTAGAGTTAAATAAATTAATTATATGCAATAATAGCGCGCTAAATATAAGTTTTGACATAGAAAATTGGCTGCTCCGGATACAGCTATCGGGCGCTAATAAAAAAGCACGGCAATTATAGATGTATATCATTTACATGTACATATATCGTTTTAATTTTCTTGAATTCATTATTTTATTTATACATTTTTAAATTAAGACTGAATATAATACATAGTTATTTTCATTTATAACTGAATTATTATACAAAATGTGATTTTCAGCACTTTCTGAAGTGTTGTCATATTTTTAGTATTGTGTTATTGGCTGTTATTAATTAATAACTGTAATGTGATAATATAAATAAAAATTATTACTAAACCAAAATTTATTCAATGTTTATGTCTAATGTATGAAGAAGCGGAAAATAAACTAAATCTGATCGGTAATTAATACAGAATAATTTACATTTAATATCTTTTAAAATATATCTTTGAGGCGGTTTGACCATCTCGTTTGAAGTATAAATGTTTAAAAATGAAGACGTAATTGGAAGATCAAAAAAATTGTTTTTCCTTTTAATAGGTGCTCCTAGAACCGTTAATTTCCCATTAACTTGTGCTACACTTATGAATGAGACAATATCATTAGTTTTGGTTAAAAACCATTTATTTCTAGTATCATTCGACAGCATAAATCCATCAGCCAAAATAATTTTTGTACTATTTATTATACGACTCGTATTTGACCTTATATGCCCAATAGATTTATCTGACGCCGAAATCTCAAGTAATCTTTTCGCTATTTGGTAGATTTCCACCTCGAACCAAGGACTTAAGATATCCCAAACAACTTTCAAATGGATATGAACTGAGAGCCGGAAGATGTCCAAATCTTTTGACGTCATCAACCACATGGCATAAATTGTGAATATTCATGCTAATAGAATCATATCCATATATATTAATAAACTCCTCTATGTAATCTTTAAAAAGCTGTTCAGCAACATTTATAAACTTTAAATACGCCTTACAAGAAACAATTGTAACGGCACAAAATAATATTAGAAAATGATCGTAAGCTTTGGTAGATAAAAAATCTTTTAAAACAACTGGTCCTAGATATAATAAAAATATGCGATATTCAACTCCTTTCCAATGTTTACTATATTCCAATCGTCTAATTGCTCTATGAATTTCGGCCGGCTTTCTTTTATTACATTCTTGAAGCATATCAGACATTAGTTCGATTTCTCTAGCAGATAGTTTTGTTCTAAAATTATAACTTCCAGTTGTCCACCCATAGATGCATTTTCGCATTACTCCTGAAATGAAAATATATGTGTTTATATAATATAAATTGCCGGTTGAACAACTTTCGATTTTTCTAACCAAGATCCAGTAAATGTAGCGAATCAGCAATGATAATATCTTCAACTAAGTCTATGGGCAGCTTTAGTAACGGTGTTGGGTGTTTGTGATGATCAGGGTCAGCACATTTCCGAAAGCTGTCGTTGGTCCTTCGAGGACAGTCAATTCTGGGGAATGTCATATGTCGCCCTTTTTTATCGTATTCACCCATGACTGTGCACTTAATGCAGCCATTTGTTGCATTAAAACTAACAGTACCTATATATGCGAATTTACAACACATGTTTTAAAATTATATGTTTCTTTGAATTATAAATGATAAATCACCTTTGATAAAACAACGCGCTGGTGTATCACAAACAAAAAATTTTATTGTAATACAAATTTTTTTTTATTAACGATTATTCCATTTTCCACAAGCTCGCTTAACTCGTCGACGAATAAGGTCAAGTACTCTTCTAACGGTGGTTTACCTTTACCACAGTAAATCGCTACTACTTGTGGATTAATATCTTGCCTCTCTGATATTTTTACTAAAATTGGCCACAGTTCTATACCAGAGCTTTTAAATGGTGGAATACCATCCATGTTAAATATAAGACCAATCGATATAGGTTCCCGTAAATCGTGATAAATGCATTCCAGAATGGCTTTTATACCATTGTACCAAAACTGACCTCGTCCCATTGGGACGATATTAACACTCTTGGGTATATGCAACAGAGTTCTACTATCGATTGGTAAATTAATATGTGGTTGATCATTTAAAATATTAAGTAAACCATTTATCGTAGCATGAGGTACATTAAAAGTGATTGCCCATACCCGTAGTTTAATTTGTAGAGATACTTGGTTATCATATTCAGTCTCGTTCACTGAGTTAACGTCATCATCAATTTCTTCCTCAGTACTGCAACTCAGATTGCTATTTGACCAGAACATTGAAAATCATGATCAATAGATTTATATTTTAAAATTTCATTCGATACAAGATTGATTGCGTTTACGCTTGATGCGTTTCCAATCGGATTTATTTGTTGCTTAACTCTTCTATAAAAAGTGATCGAATGTTTGAATTGTTTTTTTTTATTTAATATTTTGGACATTTTAATTTGTATTAGATTAATTTAAGTTATTAAATTAAATTTTATAGGTTTTATCACACTTGTTTTTTGAGTATTTGATTCTAACTAATAAATTCGGTGACGTTTTGACTTAAATTAAATAAATATTATTAAATTAAATTTTATAGGTTTTATCACACTTGTTTTTTGAGTATTTGATTCTAACTAATAAATTCGGTGACGTTTTGACTTAAATTACTTTTTCAACTAAATTCGGATAATTTTACTTTGAAGTAAGTTTATATTTTCTACCGTAAAGTTATAGAATGTTTGTAGTTGTAAACTTAAGGTTTTATTACTTGAAAGTGATAAAGATTTACAAATTTGATAAAAATTACTTTAAAATTAAATTTTAGGTTTGTAAATACATAAGAGTTACTCTTTTAGCCACTAAAAATGTCATCCAAATTTTTAGTCAATTTGAAGGTTTAAGATTCGTAAAAATGACTACATAAAACTACGTTCACGACTATATTCTGTAATTATGAAAATGGAGACTACAAGGTAGCTCTTGGTAGTGCCAAGAAGTACAATATTACTTTATTAATAACTATGC
The DNA here is from genome assembly GCA_932526605.1 of Nephrotoma flavescens. NCBI lineage: Eukaryota > Metazoa > Arthropoda > Insecta > Diptera > Tipulidae > Nephrotoma > Nephrotoma flavescens. Next base: position 12,188,179 of record OW052223.1, read on the forward strand.
AAAGTCTATAGTATTTAAGTTATTTTAAAAGTTTTTGTAACGTGCAATTGTAGTTAATTTCACTTTAAATTTTTAAGTATTTAATTGGTAACTATGAAAGGTATTACTTACGGTTTCGCTACTGCAAAGTTCACCGAATAGTTTTATTTACTTTAATGATGAAATTTTATGGTTTTTGTAACGTTTTTGTTACTTGAGAAATCTCAACAAAACCAATGTCCCACCATGGTTAATAAATTATGTAGTAATTACCGAAAACCTACTAATAAATTGTCAGTAAAGTTGAAATGATAATGCGGTTAGATATTTAGAAAATATTACGAGGTATTTACGAAATTAAAGTTCCCATTCACAATTCACCTGTAACTAAAAATGTTGCTTGGGCGCCTTCGTTAAACTTTTACCCAGTTGGGCATTAAAATTGTTGAGGTGATTAGGTGGCCACAACTGGCCAACGTCAATTAACTGGTTGTCTCGCCTTATAAATCGGTACCTGAAGGACCTTGACTGACCGCCAAAATAGGTTGGGCGTTGTCTCGCCAACCGTAAATAAGTGGCCTATTTTTTACCACTGCGTTGAACGTCCCTCGCCGTTAACAAGGCTGTACCCCGTCGAAAACGGAAAACGAACGAGCCTCCGTCAGCCGCCCGTAAAAAAACACAATTAGAAAGGAAAACGTGGCACTTTCGTAACACCAAACCACTTTTAGTACATCCGCAAACACATCAAATCAAATCACACCGGATGAACTGTGACCCAAGAAACTCTTGATAACCTCACAACCAACTTCTCTCCTTTTTTTGTGTTCTCAAACTCTAATTACTTTTATGTATTTTCACCGATGTAAAATAAATAACACTCTATTCCTCTTTTCTGACATTTTATATTTTGTATTAATAGTTTTTTAATTTGCCCATTTTACAATAATCAATATAATAATGATATCATTTTATAAATAAATCGCACTTAATTTATTAATTGTCTCGTATTTTTCCACACAAAAAATATTTCCGACACAATTTTTCGAAAAAAAACTAACTGGGCACTTTTTTTTTTGCATCAAATCAAACTTGTTTTTTACAAAATCAAAACTCGAATGGCATCAACAAAAAAAACTCTTGCGCCGAAATTACGCGCAAAACATTCCAGAAGAATTGTCTTTCTTCTCTGTTTCTCGTTTACATCAATTCGCATTGGTGTAAACAAGAGGCATATAAGAAAAACATTCTTATGAAATGTTTTGCTCGACACACACTCGATACGCATTGTTCTCTCTTTCCCATCATTCTTCTCATCCGCGCGCCATCACCACGACGTATACAAACATTAAACAACTCCGAAAGAAGCGGGGACACAAACCGAGAAGAATAAAATACCAAAAGCGCTGGTTACGATCATGTAATCGTAACAAGTTTTTAGTCAAAGAATCTGTTAAACTTAAGCATGCGGCCGTGGTGTTGGACTTTGCCCTAAACCTAGTCTAAGCAGTATAATATTTTCAAATATTTTTCTAAATGTTAGATAAAACCGATATAGTTTGGTAGCTAGATATATCCATTATGCTTCCAGCTTTATGAATCTTAATTAAAACTTAATCTTTAGGTTTAAATGCTTTTAAGATACTTTGCAAAAAAACGAAAAACTTCGTGTGGAAGCTGCCACTTCCGGTGGACCGATTCCGGTCAAAAATCTCTGGGATCTCCCAATTAATGGAAAAATTTAGGTTTGAAGTTTCACCGCGATCAATTAATCCGTCTGGTCTGTACTAAGGGCGATGCGCCTCTGTGTGGAGATATAATCGATGGTAATCAATCTTTTAAATTTTCGATAGTTTTCCAGCACTAATACGTACGCATAAATTATAAAAATCGTTAAGCAATTGGGTTAAATCGTAATAATTTTAATTCAAAATGGCGCTGGAATACGAGTACGGTGCGATAATTTTATTAAAATATTTATATGTAGGGGTGTGTCTAATAAATTCATTCATGTTTTCATTCACCTTTTGAATAATTTTTTTTCCTTATTCTCTATCTACTTTTCAATGTGAAAGAAGCTCCGCCTCAAGTTCATATTATTATCTTTATTTATTCTTAGCATTCTCTATCATATCTATAAAGAATTTGTTTTTTTGTCAAGTTTTAAATTTTTTATTTTTTTGTGAATTTTCAAATTAATTTACAATTACAATACTATTTCTGGGCCCAAACTTAACCAATGAAGTATGGACCAAGAAATATTCCTTACTGTATATGGTAGGTCAGAATTTTTCTAATAGAGACAATGTCATCAACCAATGTATACTCGGGAATCCTCGTGAACGCGGCGATGTATATATTTTTTTATTAATAAATATATTTATTTATTTATATGTTACAACTGATTCAGAGATCATCTGGTAATTTATCTATCTTAAATTAATTTCTCGGATTAAGATGAGGAACTCTACATTTAGATGGGTTACTCTACATTTTCGTGTAGAGACAAGCGCTGTACGTATTTCCTAGCTAGGTTCTTTATTTCATCGGTGACGTATTTCATCTTCAAATCTCTATGAAGGTTGTCGTTCCTAATATACCATAGGGCATCCACAATCCCTCTCAGCACATTATTTTGGAAGCATTGTATCATTTGTACATTGGTCTTCTTAAGCATGTGAAGTTATCACAGTTTTTCATCCCATGATTTTTTAATTTTATACCTCTATAAGACGAATAAAATTATAAACACAACAACAAAATATCGCATCCCAGTTTATTTTTCGTTTATTTGTTGTTCATGTAAAACAAATACTTGGAAATAATGTATTATGTTTTAGCAATAGTAATTCTGTATATTTTAAGTTCGAAATAATAATACGCCATAATATTATAAGTTTAAAATATTCAGGGGTAACTTATAATGAGGATCCCTGTGCCGGCCGTATCTTAGGATTGGCACAATCTTCCAGCTTCGATATGGCCTCATATAAATTTATATGAAAATCGTTTATAACTTCCTATAAACCTTCCTGGGCCGAATAGCAAATGATGTTTTAGGATGTTACGTAGTTAAGTAATTGCTGACCAGGTGGCCAGCACCAGCCGTATGTTTGAATTTGAGGAAATGACCAGGTTCCAAAGTCTTTGGTTAAGTTAAATATACAAATTTGAATCTCTTAGGAACTCCCTAGGCCGGAAATAGTTGTTTATGTTTTGAGTTGGTGATTATAAGGACAAACTATGGTTAGCTCCTCAGTGCCAGCCGTATATTAGGAATGACACAAGGTTCGATAGGCTTTGACAGTTATAGACGATTTTCACATAAATTTATTTTTTTTGTTTTTATTCATGCCATCTGTTTTGGGGCTGCCACATTTTTTGGTGCCGAAACCTGGGAAATCCCCACATGGATGTGATAAGACAAGATAAGTACACAATTAATTTATTATCGTAAGCTTTAATCATATGCTAATTTAAATGGTGCTTAATACGTATACAAAACAATAAATAAAATTTATTTGTGAACGCTTAAATTAATATCAAAATTGTAAAACTTTTAGAACGATTACGCGATCGCGCGTTCTTTCGAGTCAAGAGTATTTTAAAATTCTCTCAAACAATTACCAATACCACAACGATCGAAGCAATTACGATTCGCTTAGAATATCTTGATATTCATTACCAATCTGTTAATCAATACGAATTGGAACTATTAACTGTTAGCGAAGATTACGAGTCCATTACTAAAACTGTAAATGAAACATATCATCAAGCTCGCATGTTGTTTATGCAAGCATCGTTAAATCGAAGCATCATGACTACCGATCCTGTTAATTTAAATGAAAATTTCGAAAACCATATATCGCAACCACCCACTTGTTACGAGCGCCATAATACTAAAAACAAACCATGCTTTCTTGCAATACTTATCGAACCATTTGCAATAAATTATCAATATTGGCCAGTATTCTATAAGTCATACACAAGCACGGTGCACAAAAATCATGATCTAAATAACGTAGACAAATTTCATATTTTAACTAAAGTGCTAAAAGACGATGCAGTTTCATTAATTAGACATATCCGTATCACAGAAGCCAATTATAATAAAGCTTGGGATTTGCTTTGCAAACGGTACAATCGTACTCGAAGCGAAATCGTACAGTTAATTCTCGTCATAGATCTTTTTCCAATCAGAAACATTGTCAATACTCAAACGGAAACGAATTACCACAGATAGCAGAAAATGCTGATGAAATTATCACATGTCTTCGAAAACGTGGAAGTGGCAAAGAGGTGCAAGGCAAGCATTCTATGTCCGGGCTCGTTTCCTTTAACAATTGATACTGATTTCCGTGGAAGATACGATGATTGCAAAACATCATGTAATGTGGCGACTGTCGCGTCGATTGATGAATAGCGCATCTAAATTCGGCAGCAATTTCCGATATGTGTTCATCCCATTTTCTGCCTTTAGATAAGCACGAATAGCTGCTAATATTGACCGGTTAACCGGTTAATATTGACCGGTCATCCGCTACTGATTTTATGACATTCTATCATGATGTCACTGCAATAATTAAGAAGAATACAGTAATTCACGTTACGAAAGCTAAGACGTCGGATTACAAAAAACCTTGGTTTAATTCCCGTCTCTTAAAGCAAGCGAAACTTCGCGATAAATATTACAAATTACACAAAGCATATCCATTAAACAAATTCTATCTGGAGAACTTTAAAATACTTAATAAGGAATTCAAAAAGCAAATAACTACAGTTAAAAAATCATATAATACTAATAACCTGAAAAACAATATGTAAAACCCCAAAAAAATGTATAAATTAATACACGAGATTTTAACGAATGATGCATCTTCCCAAATGCGAAACTATCATGATTTTCCTGTGGAGTTAAAAATCAATGATACCATCATGACCAATCACCAACTCATTGTTAATGAGTTTAATACATATTTTGCAACTGTTGGTTTAAAAGTTTCAAATTCAACATCATTAAATTATAATGTTCTGGCAGTGCGAGATATGGTAAGACATCTTTCAACAATTAATACTGTTAATATTGAAGATATAAACATCTTAATAAACAATTTGAAATCAAATTCATCTCCTGGTTATGATTATGTAACAACGCAGCTGGTAAAAAAATTGGCATCAATCGTAGCTCCACTATTAGCAAAATCCATAAATTGTTGGATCATCCATATTTAAATCTGGTGATCGGCTGTTACTTAACAATTTCCGACCAATCTCCAATCTTCCAGTTTTTTCCAAAGTATTTGAGCATATAATTCACACAGCACTGAATTATCTAATCAATAACAATCAGTATGGTTTCATGGCACAGTTACTAATGGAGCAGTTACTAACAGATGGTTTTGGTACAGTCAAGCACATCCAAAGGTCCCATTCTTATAATTTATTAGAGATTTGGTTCACTTATACTTGCAGAGAATCTTCTACATAAACCCAGTTCCAAATTTTTTAAGAGATTTTTCAAATGCTTACTTAATGTGTTAAAATTTCTTATTTTTTTAATTTTAAATGAATTGTAATATGTTTTATTTATATTATTATTTGCTAAATTTACCATTAGAAACAGAAATAAATAAATAAAAAGGGTGAAACAATATAAAAAAATATAATGTTTCTGCCCATTGTATGATATATCATACCAGCTCCAGAGCCCCATTGCCATGAATTATTGGATTTTTTTTACAATTACATTTTTCGACTTGAAATATACGTGAATTGTGATTTTCAGAGAAATCGGGCCACTAGAACATAGTTCGGGTTTTAATGGGTTAAAAACTATGGAATACGTTTCACTCAAACTATGGTTGAAACTTAGTAGTAACAGAGAATTATTATTGAATAAAAATTCGACTATTTCTTGTCGTTAAGCTAACACATGATATAACTGCTAATGCTGTATCCCTTTTGTGATTTACTAACACAATTGTGCGATTACGGCAAAAGTACCATGTCAAAAATTTATTTTTGTATGTGTTTTGAACCAACTTACACATTTGCGCATTCCTGTCAAACTTATTTCGCCCAAAAAAAAAAACACTATAACTATACATACAATTGTGTTGGTTGTACTTCAAACCAAGCGAAATTTTTTATCAAAAACGCCATTACATACTATGATTTTTTCTCACACATTTGTGTGGATTGGACTTTAATTTAGCCATTTTTTTATTTTGATTGGTTGAAAAAGGGATATGAGCAACAAAAAGAAAGTAATATGGTGAAATGGTCGTAAGGATAGCAATTTATAAACATTTTTTTGGTCCAACGTAAGTTCCGGGTTCATTCTTAAACCGTGATGAATTTGCTCCCGGTTTGTTTAAGTGGTATTATAGATGGATGGATAGAAATTATGCGGAAAACATTTATAAACAAAATAAATAAACCGCGTACCTATTAAGTACCATAAAATTTCCAATTTTGGGTCGCACGAAAAATATCAAGATGAACACATTACACAAATATCACACACTATACATTTCTAAAGGGTCATAATTTTGTATATAATAAAACACTTCACTAAAATTAACTGACTAAATAAAATTTTCCGAACCAGAAAACCGCGACACAATTAAACCACTAAACGTTCACTTGTTTTTTTTTTGTTTCGTGAAACCGTTATATTACATCAACCAACTCTACTGCCATCTAGTTAATATTGAATACATATAATGTATTATTTTGTTATAATGATTTTTGTATTAGTAAAGAATACAACCAATGTGTGGTGAATAAAAATATAAATAAATTAGTATTCATTTAGGCGCGCGATTTTTCTTTACGTTGATCGCTGTGTAAAACATATTTTCCATTTTCTGGAAAAATTACCGTTGGATTAGTAGTTTTATAGTTTTAATTTGGTTTAAATTGTTGGCTATTAATTTTCGTGAAAAACTTGAAATTCAATAGTGCTTGTTGCTCATTTAAATGTGACAGACGAAAACCAATAAAAATTTGTTTTGAAATATAAAACTTGTTTACATAAGTCGAGTCGTTTATTTCTATGAAAACTTGTGATATAACTTTTTTGCTTGAGTTATCAATTATTAAAATAGTTTTGAACAAGACGAAGGTTCATTTTGCTAAAAAGTTCTAAATTTTGTGTTAATTATTAATGATTATAATTTGTGTTTTCTCTGATTTCCGGGTGAGTAACAAAATGTAATATTTTGAGTGGAAATTGTGTTAACTAAGAAATTCGAGTCAATTTTACCACAATAGTGTACAAAAATGTGTTAAGTAATCATTTAAGTTCGGGTCGGACTGTTACCGCTAATTTAGTTTTAGTCAATGGGGTGCATTTAGTAGTGAGAAATTAATTCCATCTAATTCCGGCCAAATAAAACAATTCATTTTATCTCGGAATGAAATGGCGACCAAATTGAGTTAATTCATTGATTGGTTTTATGCTGAAATTGAAGTTTGAGTGTTTTTAAAATTCAGTCTCTAGATTTAACAAGAAGAACAATTTCTAGAAGGCTAACAACCACGTGGCATTTAGCTCGGCGAGAAAGCATTTCGAATGAAATGGCGTTCAAATTGGATTAGTTAAATGTTGTGTGAATTATTAACTATTACCGTACGTGTTTTTTCTGATTTCCCGCATGAGTAAGAAATGTAATATTTGTGGAAATTGTGTTAACCTAAAATTTTTGAGCGAATCTCTGTGTCGTTCAATTTTATCAGAATTGTGTACAAAATCAAATATTAAATAATATTAGGACACTGCCTTGTAAAATAGTGTTTCAAAATTTGGATTGAAGAGTGAAGTTGGCTGTTTTAGTTCGAAAAATATTCGAAAATCAACCAGCTATTGAAAAAATATAAATAAATTTAACTGTGTAGGTTGTTTATCAAAATAAAAGAGTGCGAAAATGCTAGAAACTTTGTATAGTTTACCGTTCTCAATATTGAAAGCTCCTAATTTAAAAATTAAACGACCATCATGGTTTCATCAGCCATCCGCAATGAAAATATTTTCATGTTACGGTAAACTGCCCCGTTTAAGTGTATAGACCATGTCATTATGTTCGAATTATTTACGATGTAATTGTTGAGCCCCCCAAGTGTGAATAAACTACAGGCGAGGAAGACGGGCAATACATTATGGAAGGTTTGACAAGGAGTTTTCTGTTTACGATCGGTGGTTTTGAATTTATCATTATGGATTAGACACGTACCAAAACTTAACCGTCTGCTACTAACAGTCATGGGATTCACCTTTATAATCGTATCCGATCCATACGACATGGATTTTCATGCGAATGAAACTCCCGGGATATTTAGAGCCATAAAACGGTACACCAAAGTAAAAGTTGTACTTAGGGAATTTTATCTGTAAGCAAATAAAATAAAACGAATTTTGTCTTAAATTTTTAATTCTTTTAAAAAATGCAACACAAATTAATTCTTCCGTTTGGCGTGAGACAAGATGTAAGAAATTTCATAATATCTTTGGAAAGGAAAAATGATCAATCAAATGTTTTCTTTTTTCCGCAATATTTTTTTATATTTTCCTGCTTCTCGGCCGAATCGTCAGATATTAGGCATCCAATAACGTACCTCTATCCAGTACCACGGTGAATTCACTATCATTAAAACTCACATTTAATGAGTCCAATTACCTTCCAATTACCACATACATCTTCTTTAGATTTGATGGCGCAGTTGACACTTTGAGAACCAAAAATCATATGAACTTTTAACAGCTTAATTTACTTCGGATATTTTTTCGAAGTTCGAAAAAAACGTCTAAAGTAAAATTTAATGTTTAACTATATTTTGGTTGAAATATTCATTTGATTTAAAATATTTATAATTGTTGTATTTCATGATACCCATACTGATCAGGATCAATTCAGGTTCAGGTTCCGATTAAATAAGTGAGTTAATGGTAGCTAGAGACCTCATATTTTCAAGGGGGCTCAGCGCCCACTGACTCGGAGTGATATGCGAGAGATTGACATACTTTGTTTATACCGAACATTACAGTTTCTTTTGTCTCTCTTGGCCAACCAAATATTTCCACCACAAATAGAAACTCAAAGGAAACTAGACTTCAAAAACTACAGTCAGTGCCTGTTTTTTTGCCCTATAGCTAGAGAGAAATTTGCAGTGCAGCTCAATGCCCGATGACATAGCATATGTCAATCAATCAAGGTGTTATCGCCCTGTTGTCTCATGTTTTCGACAATAGGATGATAGCTCAAAGCTGAATACTTGGCACTGTTTATGAGTAAAGCAAGCACAGAAGCCACAGGCGAGTTTGCTATAGATTGAGCAACTGCTCATAATACGAGAGCAAGTATAGGCCTACAACCAAACAGGATTTGAGCAGAATAGACGCCAGGACGTTCGTTTTTACCGAATTCGAGCTCAAATTTTGTAAATGTACCTTCTGATTCTTCAATTAGAAACGAAAGAGTCTTCTTTGACAAGGGCAGAATTTCCAGAATATAACCTGTTTTTCTACATAGTCTAATTCTGGTTTTCGCTGGTTTTATATAAATTACATTAATTCTTAGTTTTTATTTGCTAAGTAAATTAATTAATTACCAAATTACTAATAAACGATTTTATTTATTGAATCATTTCAGATACATATTGCAAATAACACAACGGAGAAAATGTTCATAATTTCCAATGGTGAAACTACTTCCTGGCCAGCGGAATATTTAATGTTGTTTCTGTTCATATGGATCGTAGTTTTGATGCAGATATGGATTTTGTTGTGCTATTTGGACTTAATTGTCCAAACGGTTCAGTATATTTCTGGCGCTATTATGTCGGGGATAAAAAGAATTATTCTGTTTTTTTTTTCGATGTGGCTCATGATAGTAGACTATTATATATGGGCGGGATTGATACTCATGCTCATATTTTATTATATGCTGTACTACTATTCAAATTGGTGGTTCAATATCGAATAATTTTGGGCCAAAGCTACGGCTCGATCAGAAAACAATCTGAAAGTGAAATGCGACGAGATATTTGATTCTCGCATTTCATCTGTCCGTAGCCCTTTATGATTTCAATTTATATACATTATTAAAACTATGTTACTTGCTTGCTATCTCAAAATAAAATGCTTTAAATAAATCTATAGTTTTATTTTACGATTGTTTCCGCAAACAATACGGCTGATACAAAAAAAAACAGATTTCAGAACGTATCGTCCAATGAGAATTTTACATGAGAAGCTTGTGTTCTCGGCAAACATCATCGAAGCAGCTTCAAGAGTCGCGAGGAGAAGTCGAATTCGTGCGGCGAGATAATTCACACGGACGTCAATTTGCGGAGCCAGGTACTTCTTGTTATTAAAAGACGATTATTCACATTTTCGTTTCGTTTACTTCATAAAACAAAAATCTGAAGTAGCGAGTTGCATCAAGAAGTGTGTCAAGCTGATACTGAAGGACGATAAGCACAAACTTCGTATTGTCAGGTCTGACATTGGAACGGAATTTGTGAATGTAGAATTAAAGGCATTTTTCGAGGAAGACGGCATTTATCACCAATGAACTGTGTCGTACACACCTGAGCAAAACGGGTGTGGTGAGCGCGAGAAATGCGGATGATCGCCGGATCAGCAAGAACGATGCTTATGCGAAGCAAATGGAAAAGAAGTTTTGAGCCGAGGCAGTGAATTTAGTAGTCCATGTGCTAAATCGACCTGGAACAAGCACGATCGTCGGAAAAACGCCGTATGAATTGTAGCATATTCCAAAGAAGAAGCGACAGAAACTCGACGCGAAGGCCATAAAATGTATCTTCGTTGGATACGACATTCGTTCAAAGGCATATCGAGCATGGAATCCAAAGACAGGAAAAGTTGAAATATCACGCGACATGGTGGAGGAATCCATGGAAACACTTAACATCAGCGTTGAAGAAAAAACTGGCGTGAATGAGGAAAAGGAAACGCAAGTGACGAGAGCGCAGATGACGGAGACGCAGGCGGTTTCATCACGTCAGAACAACGTGAACAGCGTGGCGCGATATGCGATTTTGATAACAGAAATGTTGTCAATCGACGATTGTGCAATGTTGGCAATCAGCCAAAACCCGAGACAGTGAAAGCGTGCAATGGACGAAGAGTACGATTCGCTCATTAAAAATCGTACATGGACTTTGGTTAAGGCATCAACTAACCAAAGAGTAATCGACAATCGGTGGGTCTACAAGATCAAGAAGTATCCGGACGGAAGTTATGATCGCTACAAGGCGTGATTGGTAGTGCGAGGAGTCACGCAAGAATATGATATCGATTATCAAGAAACCTTCAGTCCAGTGGTGAAGTTTACATCGATCAGAGCGATCCTGGTTGATTGCAGTGGCGAAGCAAATGGAGATTTAGAAGGATATTTAGATTGGATATGACGAAGGAAGCGGAAATGTGTGCAAGCTATCCAAAAAATTCACTGCTTTTGTCAAAAATTTTGTATTCAGAGCGAGTGAATCGGACCCGTGTGTTTTCGTTTGTAGCGAGAAAAATTGTATGTTAATCCTTGCAACATGACGGACTGCAATGCGGTGTTTACTCCATTGGACATTTCACAAAATATGGGAGATTTTGAGGCCGACGAAGAAGTGGATTTTCCGTATCGAGAAGCAGTCAGAAGTCTGATGTATTTGGCGGTCGCTACCAGGCCAGATATAAGCTTCGCAGTTGGAAGTGTCAGCCGATAATTGGAAAAGCAAGCTGCAGCACATGTGAATACAGTCAAACGCATTCTGAAGTACATTCGAGGCTTGATGGACACAGGAATTTGCTTCGAAGGCAAAAATGATCTGAACTTCTGCGGATACAGCGATGTTAACTACGCCGACGACACACAAACGAGACGATCGACGTCGGGCTACGTTTTTACGTTTGGAGGTAGAGTCCCCAGCTGGGGATCGGAGCGCCAGAAATCAGTTGCGCTTTCGACAACAGAGTCTGAATATATGCTAGGATTACACGCCATAAAGGAATTGATTTGGTTACGAAACTTGCTGGGTGAACTTCAGCAAATCGAGAGCGATGCGCCCGTATTCCTCATGGACAATCAGAGCGCAATAAGACTGGTGAAGAATCCAGAGTTCCACAAGCGCACAAAACACATCGACGTGCGGTATCACGTCATTCGTGAAAAGTTTTAAGACGGAATTTTCGAACTGAAGTATGTGCAAACAAATGAGCAGATAGCGGACATCATGACCAAAGTGCTATTAAAACACTCACTTTTAATAAAAGCTCGAACTTATACTATTACTCAAAAGGTAAATCAACCCATAAAGTACAAAAAAAGATTGGTCTATGAAAAATGTGCAATTTACTATCAAAACATGGCATCAAAAGCATCCAAATTCTACAACTTCGTTTTAAAATCAAACTACCTCATTTATGTAATTTGTGAAACTTCATTAAAACCCGGCATAAGGAGCAGCAAATTTTTTGGTCATGATTATGTTGTTTATATGTAGATGCGATCGGTCTCCTGAAACTAGTGAGAGTTGAACAAATTGGTGTAAAAATCAAAATCAACCAAACCAATCTAATCATCTACGCAGCATATATACCACCTCAATAATATAGTGAGCATTATGCAACTTGCATCGATGCGATTGATGAAATGATTAATACAACGAACTCGTCAGATTTAGTTCTTGTGCTTGGTGATTTTAATCTACCAAATATAACTTGGAATTTGGACCCGGAACTTAACTGTATTTTACTATGCAATATAACAACAGATGCGGAATCTTTATTTGTGGACGCCATGCTTGGTTATAATTTGAACCAAATAAACACAATTGCTAATAATCGTGATAGATTATTGGATCTTGTCTTCAGCAACGACATTGACACCTTTAAAATTTCTGAATCCCTACTACCTTTTGTCATAAATGATGTCAATCACAAATCTTTGGATATTGTATTTGACTTAACTAAAATGGCGAGATCAGGACACCTACAACCTATCAAATACAATTTTAAAAAAACTAACCGTGTGGGGCTACAACGTTACTTTGAATCCATCAACTGGCAAACAATTCTCAATTCCAATGATATTAACGAAAATGTGGACAAATTTAATGACATTATGCTTCAAGGCTTCGAACTTTATGTACCTATATGTGCTGTAAAGCACAAAATTCTCATCTCCACTGGTTCGATGAGAGACCAGTTAACTTAAAAAAACGGAAGTCGAAAGCGTACGCCAAAATGTTAAAAAGCGGGTTAGAACGGACAAAACTATGTTTCTACAACATAGTAACGAATTTGAAATTTATTTCAAATCAAAATACAGGTCGTATCTTGATCAAATTCAAGACAAAATCAAAGTAAATCCAAAACAATTTTGGAACCCTGCTAATATGACCTACAACAATACCTGCTCTTCAAACGCCAAAGATATCGCTGACATGTTCGCGTCGTTCTTTCAACCAGTCTATAGACCAAGCGTTACTAGTGGATTGCACGAACAACCCAGCAACAACAACCCAGCAACAACAACACATCAATAACTCCTCCTATTATTTTTGAGGACAACATTTTATCGGCTTTAAGGGGGTTTGGAGATGGTTGCGGTCTTGACGATATACCCTCGTCTATTCTGAAGGAGTACGCTGAAATTTTAATAATGTAATGAGATAACATTACATTCCATTCGTTTGTAAATGCATACACGTATATTGTAAAATATAGTAAATATCGTAGTAAGAAAAATGTAAACACAAACAAAAATGTAAACATAAGCAAATTGTGAAGTTCATTACCATTCATACATAAAGAATGCGTTATCGTATTTCAAAATAATTAAATGATGAAAATTGATGAGTAAACTAAAATTATAAATCGAAGTTGAACGTATTCTTTATGCAGAATAGGCAATAAACTAATTAAATATTTTGTGTATGATTAGCTGTATAATTTGGTACATAAAGATCAAAATTTGTAAAAGAAAAAATCAGAAATAAATTGGACAAGCTAAGTATAAACTCGCAATCAATTGTTTTCTCAATTTTGACCGCCTTACTGAAAACATAAGTTGCAACAATAAGGTAAGGCCAAATATGCTGCTTTAGTTGATGCGTTAACTTATTGTTAACAGTTTCAGAAGCGCAGGTCACTCTTCTCCACCTATAAATATCTCTAGCAATTCAAACTTCATTACACTAAAACCAAATCTATTACATGGCGATCTTGCAACCCGAACTTGAACTTCAAGCAGATGTCATTAGCAGAATATAAAGAATACTTCACCAAAGAGCTATATCGTGACGATCCATCATTAATACCAAAAGGAAACATAGAGGATTACATGAAGGAATCATTAGTATTTTCTAAAAAAAAGAAAATAATAACAATAGAAGAATACCGTGAGAGAGCGAAAAAAAATGGAATAACAGCAGTACAAGAAACAGCCCCAATTAAAAAGAAGAAACGTGGTGGAAAAATTAATAGAATTAAGAAAGAAAAGAAAGAATTATTTAGAATTCTTGATATATGTAAAACGAATAAGGATAAAAATAACATGAAACACAAATTAGAAATTTTAAATAAATTAAAAAAAGATATAATTTTAAAAAAAAATAGGTAATAAATAAGCCATAAATAGTAATAAGTTATAAGAATAAATATTTTTAAATGTATAATTGTTAAAAAAAAAATTGGTAATCAACCGGCTACACCGGAGAGATATACTTTTTACGCTATTTGCCGTAGTCACTTGGTGAAACACACTTATACTTAATAAACACATTTTTATTAATCACTTGATTTTTGTTTCGCAGAATATTTTGAATATTTTTCAAAAAGCTTAAAAAATCACTCGATCGATTTCGACTTGTTAGGTCATCATCGGGAGTATCTATACTGATTTGTATTAGTAAAAATTTTGTTATATAGTAGAAAAAGGCTAAATTTAAATAAAAATAAAAGAAGGAGGGAAAAAAAAATAAACAATAAAAATTAATCTACGGATCGCGCAGGTAGGCGATGAGTCATAGTTGAGTAACAAAATTCAATATATATTATTGCGTACGTGAGACTAGAAAATCGCGGGGTCTGTAATTGGTGAGAACCGGATTTCTCTCTGTTCGTTAAGGATATTTTGGTTAAAAAATATTGATTTTCTCTTATTTTACGAATCTTACGAAATTCGAAAATCAATATTTCTCAACCAAAATATCCTTAACGAACAGAGAGAAATCCGGTTCTCACCAATTACAGACCCCGCCCTTTTCTATTCTCACGTGCGCAATAATATACCTTGAATTTTGTTACTCAACCTATGACTCATCGCATACCTGCGCGATCCGTAGATTAATTTTTATTGTTTATTTTTTATTTCCCCCCCCCCTCCTTCTTTTATTATATTTTGCCTTTTTCTACTATATAACAAAATTTTTACTAATACAAATCAGTAGATACTCCTGATGATGACCTAATAAGTCGAAATCGATCGAGTGATTTTTTAAACTTTTTGAAAAATATTCAAAATATTTTGCGAAACAAAAAACAAGTGATTAATAAAGATGTGTTTATTAAGTACCGGAGAGATAATTCAAATTTAGAATTATATAAAATAATTTTAATAAATCAAGCGATCTCCTTAATAATCTACATAATAATTACGAAATTAAGAAAAATAATAAAAAGAAAAGTAGAGAAGCATGTAAATTTAGAAATAAGTAAAGCTTTAAAATTTTTTTTTAGTTAATAAAATTTTATTTAATCATCTCAATGTTAAATGTATTGAAATTAAAAATGAAATAGATGAATTATTGAAAAATTTGAAGAAAAGTCCTAATAGAAAATATTTCATGCATAATAAAGATTAATCCTGAATTAAAATATTTTATTGAAGAAATTTGTATTAATTTAAATAAAATACAAAAATACGTAGGCATAATGGCAGATTTCGACTAGTTGGTATAAAAGTGATACCTGAATTTATTGGTAATCCGGAGGAAGTGAACAACTTCATAAATTTGGTGGAATACATTTCGGAAACATTAAAGGAAGGAGAACAAATAAAGTTAATCAAATTTGTAAAGAAAACTAAGACATCGGAAATAGTTAAAGCAAAGCTAGCTAGTAGGCAATCTGATATAAAAACTATAGAAGAATTTAAGGCATTATTCTTAGATAATTTTATAAAAGTCAAAACAGATTTACAAATAATATCAGAACTATCAGCGATCATACAAGGTAATTTGTCAATTGCAAGATATGCTCAAAAAATTGATAAATTATTAAATGAACTAAATAATGGTCAGATCAAAAACCAAGGATCTGAGCACGCTGATATAGTTAGAAATATAAATGAAATCACTGCACTAAATGCATTCATTAAAGGTTTAAGTGAACCAATTAAAAAAATGTTAATGATTGCAAGGCCAAAAGATCTTCTTGAAGCTGAAAAACTAGCACAAGAATTTGACTTGCAACAAAGTATGCAAAATCTAAGCATGAATATAGTAAGAAATAATAATTTTAATAATTCATATGGATATACTAATCCTTATAAAAGAAAATTTAACTGGTCAAATATTAATAGGCATTATCAAGACAAACCAAATACATACAAATTATTATCAGAATCAAAATTATAATAGAAACATAAGGTATAATAATAATAATAATAAATATCAAAATCCTTCACAAAGTAGAATATATAAACCAAATTATAATCAAAGATCAAGAAGGATCAATTTTTTTCGTGCCTCTGAAGGTACAGAACAACAGAACTAATAAATATAAGATAATAAATAGTTTTAAGATAAATAATAATGTAACAAACAATATAGATGTTAAAACAGAAATATCATATAATACTTTAAGATTTTTAATAGACACAGGTGCCGATGTGTCAATATGTAAGATTAATCATTTAAAATTAAATGCTAGTTATGAAGATGAAAAAGTATGTAAATTAACTGGTATCTCAAATACAGAAATCTATACTCTAGGAACGAAAACAATAAATTTGGAATTAGCAGGACAAATAACAGAACAGACAGGTCATTTAGTTTCAGCAGACTTTCCTATAGAAACAGATGGAATTTTAGGAAGAGATTTTTTATTAAAACACTTATATAAAATTGATTATTAAACTTTTACAATGACTATTTACATGAACGGAACGGACATAACTGTACCAATAAAAACAAAAATTCCAACTACCTCGAAATTACTAATTCCGCCTAGAACAGAAATTATAACTGCAATAGAATTACCGATAGAAGAAGATTCAGTAATTTTGAATAAAGAAATAGAACCAGGAATTTATATAGCTAACACTATCATACCAGCTAAAGGAATAGCACATATAAAATTTTTAAATACAACTGATGAAGAAATAACTATAAAAGGATTCATACCAGATATAAGGCCATTAACACAGTATAACATTGTAAAAATTAAGTCACATGCATTTAAGAATAAGGATAGTGTAACGAAATTCTGTTTGTTCCATGTATCGATCAAAATTCGAAAGTTAAATAATCTTAATAGCGAGAGAAAAATTCTTTGGGTACAGACTGTAAAAATGTAATATACTCCTCATTTCCCTATTGAGACCTCTGTATGTAAAGAGATGATACTATTTTGTAGTATTCCCGGTATGGGGTCATAAAATAATAAAAAAAAAGGTTATAAAATTGAATGGTGATGCCGGATGTGGGTAGAAGGTTTTTGGAAACGAACATAAAAAGACCAAAAATAAAAGCTGATTGTGTTAACAAAATGTCGATTAAGTGTTGACAGTAAATTAATAAATTGAACAATCGTTATTAAACGATAAGTAATTTAAGAAACTTTAATATTTTCTATAAGTTTACTCCTTCTCGAATTAATAGTTTAATTATTTAATTGTGCTAATAATAATAATAATAATAAGTTTAAATTCCTAAAAATTGTGTTTGTGAAAAATGGACGTTTAAAAGTGAAAATTCATAATCATTCCTAACATGAACTAAATTAAAACTTATTCGGTGAATTGACAAACAGTGTGATTACTATGCAAATTAATTATATTAATTTCGCACTAAAAAAAAATATAAATAAAAAAAGTAGTGTTTGATAAACAAATAAACAAACTTAATAAATACAATTTTATTAATCACTTGTTTTTTGTTTCGCAGAATATTTTGAATATTTTTCAAAAAGTTTAAAAAATCACTCGATCGATTTCGACTTGTTAGGTCATCATCAGGAGTATCTACTGATTTGTATTAGTAAAAATTTTGTTATATAGTAGAAAAAAGCAAAATATAATAAAAGAAGGAGGGGGGAAAAAAAGCAATAAAAATTAATCTACGGATAGCGCAGGTAGGCAATGAGTCATAGGTTGAGTAACAAAATTCAAGGTATATTATTGCGTACGTGAGAATAGAAAAGGGCGGGGTCTGTAATTGGTGAGAACCGGATTTCTCTCTGTTCGTTAAGGATATTTTGGTTAAGAAATATTGATTTTCGAATTTCGTAAGATTCTAAGGTATCTAAACGTCTGCCTTTGGGTTGTATATGTAATATGTCTAAATTGTTCAAGCTAGCTGTATGATTTTCTGAAGTTAAATGGTTATGGAAACTTGATTGATTGCAACCAGATAAATGTTCTTTAGCTCTAACTCCAAAATTGCGCCCAGTCTGACCAATACAGGAGAAACTACAATCATTGCAATTGATCCTATAGACACCAGATTTGGAAAGGCGATCAACTCTAGGTTTATTGTTGAAAATCATTTTCTTTATTGTGTTATTATTATAAAAAGCAAAATTAATATTGATATAATTGGACACGATGTTGCTAATCCGTTGGCTCGTTTTTCCTATATACTCTAAGCGACGCCAATTTTCCCGCGTTGGACTATCCGGTGGATAAATACTCGTTAGAGTTTTACGCTTTAGCTTTTTATTTAATAACTTTAATATAGTCCTAGTTGCATATCCGTTATTCGTTGCTATTTGAAGAATTATGTTAAGCTCAGTGTTATAATTTGAATTTGACAGAGGGATGTTTATTAGTCTATCTATGAGTGAGTGGAAAGCTGACATTTTAATATTATGGGGATGGTTTGAAGAACTAGGGATAACAGCGTCTGTATACGTGGGTTTCCGATAAATTTTGAAGTCTAAAGTAGAATTAATCCTGGTTATTGTTATATCTAGAAAATTAATACATTTATTTTCTTCTTTTTCTAACGTAAAATCAATGGTGGGATACTGAGAATTTAACCAAGTAAGGAAAGAGTCTAACAGTCTATCAGTTCCATTCCATAGACATAATATGTCATCAACATATCTATACCAAAAGATTATATGACGAAAATAAGGATTGTTATTTGATATGATCATTTGTTCGAAGAAATTCATGAAAATTTCAGCCAACAAAGGTGACAGAGGGGAGCCCATGGGTAGACCATCAGCGAATTTGAAATACGTATTATCAAAACAGAAATAATTTTGTTTAATACAAGTCTCAAAAACTAACTTCAGTTCACGACGTAAGCTCTCATCTACAACATCCCTATCTAAGTAATTACAAACTATTTGGGACAAAGTATTAATTGGAATAGAAGTGAAAAGACTGGCAACGTCAAATGAAACTAGTTTTGGATTTAACGGAATGTCGACGTCTTGAATTTTGTTAATCAATTCTACCGAGTTCTTAACCGAGTAAGCCGAAAAGAAATTAGTATGACAATTGAAAAAATTTATGAAACCCTTACATAGCTTGTATAGGCAGGAGCATTGCAATACGCTACTATTGGTCTAATCGGAATGCCTTCCTTATGGATTTTTGGTAAACCATAAAGGTTCGGGGCAGATGGATTCATGACAGAGTACTTACTTCCAACCAGTTCCATTAAATAACTTCTGGCATTGGTTGATACACTTACTAACTGAAGTCTTAAAAGACTTAGTTGGATCTCTGCCAAGCTCTATTGCTTTACTTTCTGTAATAAAATCAGAAATTTTATTGCAGTAATCGACTTTTGTGAGCACGGTAATTGTATTGCCTTTATCCGTTTTACACGCTATAAGGTCATGGTCACGTAGTTTTTTCTTTATAGCACAAATCACTTTGAGGTTAGTATTAGAAGCAGCAGAAGAAGAAGAGTTTATCGGAGAAGAAGAGTTATCAATACCTTTCTTTATTTGTAACGCACACACTGATTTTATTTGGGTTATCTGTCCAGATAAGGCTGTTTCGGCATCTAGAGCCAGATTTTCGAATGATCGAAGGTCGATTTTGTTTGGCGTAGGGGCAAAATTCACTCCGTTGCTAAGCATTTGCACCTCTGTATCACGGAAAACGACTGAGGACAAGTTCTTAAAACGTGGATGAAATTGGAAATTAGACGAACCACTATTACCTCTACGGTTAAATGGATAAGCCTTATCTCGCAACACATCCAGTTTAGCTTTTTGTTTCACATATTGAATATGTGAAATTTCAGCTACGATACTTTATGGTTTACCAAAAATCCATAAGGAAGGCATTCCGATTAGACCAATAGTAGCGTATTGCAATGCTCCTGCCTACAAGCTATGTAAGGGTTTCATAAATTTTTTCAATTGTCATACTAATTTCTTTTCGGCTTACTCGGTTAAGAACTCGGTAGAATTGATTAACAAAATTCAAGACGTCGACATTCCGTTACATTCAAAATTAGTTTCATTTGACGTTGCCAGTCTTTTCACTTCTATTCTAATTAATACTTTGTCCCAAATAGTTTGTAATTACTTAGATAGGGATGTTGTAGATGAGAGCTTACGTCGTGAACTGAAGTTAGTTTTTGAGACTTGTATTAAACAAAATTATTTCTGTTTTGATAATACGTATTTCAAATTCGCTGATGGTCTACCCATGGGCTCCCCTCTGTCACCTTTGTTGGCTGAAATTTTCATGAATTTCTTCGAACAAATGATCATATCAAATAACAATCCTTATTTTCGTCATATAATCTTTTGGTATAGATATGTTGATGACATATTATGTCTATGGAATGGAACTGATAGACTGTTAGACTCTTTCCCTACTTGGTTAAATTCTCAGTATCCCACCATTGATTTTACGTTAGAAAAAGAAGAAAATAAATGTATAAATTTTCTAGATATAACAATAACCAGGATTAATTCTACTTTAGACTTCAAAATTTATCGGAAACCCACGTATACAGACGCTGTTATCCCACGCGAGTGAAGTTTTTACTAAATCTTACTAAATACCACATGCTATTCATTTGCATATATTCAGGGGCAAATATTTTAATTCTTTTAAAATATAATATAAATTTTAATTTCTTTTGTAAACATGATTTAAAAAGTAAAGAAACAAATATTTAATTAAAAGAAACAAATATTTAACTATTTTAAATCAGTAAATCAAAATAAATTAGAAAAATTTAAATAATTAGAACTAAGAAATAATTGATCATAATTTATTTAATATAAAACCTGAATGTGTTAAAAGGAAAGACAATCAGGTAAAATTACCATCTGTTTAAGGCTATTTTTAAGTTAGCTAATTAGTAGTACTATAACTGTAAAAAATTTCAAAACAATCCCTTGAATTTTACTACCCCTACACCCTTAATAACTGAGAATAGTGATTATTTATAAGTTTCGCCGTCAATACATTGAAGAAATGAAGATTGTTCCAGAAAATAACCATCGCTCTCACTCTATTTTTACGTTAGCTAATTAGTAGTACTATAACTGTAAAAAATTTCAAGACAATCCCTTGAATTTTACTACCCCTACACCCTTAATAACTGAGAATAGTGATTATTTATAAGTTTCGCCGTCAATACATTGAAGAATTGAAGATTGTTCCTATTTTTACGTTAGTTAATTAGTAGTACTATAATTGTAAAAAATTTCAAGACAATCCCTTGAATTTTACTACCCCTACACCCTTAATAACTGAGAATAGTGATTATTTATAAGTTTCGTCGTCAATACATTGAAGAATTGAAGATTGTTCCGGAAAATAACCATCGCTCTCACTCTATTTTTACGTTAGTTAATTAGTAGTACTATAATTGTAAAAAATTTCAAGACAATCCCTTGAATTTTACTACCCCTACACCCTTAATAACTGAGAATAGTGATTATTTATAAGTTTCGTCGTCAATACATTGAAGAATTGAAGATTGTTCCGAAAAATAACCATCGCTCTCACTCTATTTTTACGTTAGCTAATTAGTAGTACTATAACTGTAAAAAATTTCAAGACAATCCCTTGAATTTTACTACCCCTACACCCTTAATAACTGAGAATAGTGATTATTTATAAGTTTCGTCGTCAATACATTGAAGAATTGAAGATTGTTCCGGAAAATAACCATCGCTCTCACACTATTTTTACGTTAGCTAATTAGTAGTACTATAACTGTAAAAAATTTCAAGACAATCCCTTGAATTTTACTACCCCTACACCCTTAATAACTGAGAATAGTGATTATTTATAAGTTTCGTCGTCAATACATTGAAGAATTGAAGATTGTTCCGGAAAATAACCATCGCTCTCACTCTATTTTTACGTTAGTTAATTAGTAGTACTATATTTGTAAAAAATTTCAAGACAATCCCTTGAATTTTACTACCCCTACACCCTTAACAACTGAGAATAGTGATTATTTATAAGTTTCGTCGTCAATACATTGAAGAATTGAAGATTGTTCCGGAAAATAACCATCGCTCTCACTCTATTTTTACGTTAGCTAATTAGTAGTACTATAATTGTAAAAAATTTCAAGACAATCCCTTGAATTTTACTACCCCTACACCCTTAATAACTGAGAATAGTGATTATTTATAAGTTTCGTCGTCAATACATTGAAGAATTGAAGATTGTTCCGGAAAATAACCATCGCTCTCACTCTATTTTTACGTTAGTTAATTAGTAGTACTATAATTGTAAAAAATTTCAAGACAATCCCTTGAATTTTACTACCCCTACACCCTTAATAACTGAGAATAGTGATTATTTATAAGTTTCGTCGTCAATACATTGAAGAATTGAAGATTGTTCCGGAAAATAACCATCGCTCTCACTCTATTTTTACGTTAGCTAATTAGTAGTACTATAATTGTAAAAAATTTCAAGACAATCCCTTGAATTTTACTACCCCTACACCCTTAATAACTGAGAATAGTGATTATTTATAAGTTTCGTCGTCAATACATTGAAGAATTGAAGATTGTTCCGGAAAATAACCATCGCTCTCACTCTATTTTTACGTTAGTTAATTAGTAGTACTATATTTGTAAAAAATTTCAAGACAATCCCTTGAATTTTACTACCCCTACACCCTTAATAACTGAGAATAGTGATTATTTATAAGTTTCGTCGTCAATACATTGAAGAATTGAAGATTGTTCCGGAAAATAACCATCGCTCTCACTCTATTTTTACGTTAGCTAATTAGTAGTACTATAACTGTAAAAAATTTCAAGACAATCCCTTGAATTTTACTACCCCTACACCCTTAATAACTGAGAATAGTGATTATTTATAAGTTTCGTCGTCAATACATTGAAGAATTGAAGATTGTTCCGGAAAATAACCATCGCTCTCACTCTATTTTTACGTTAGCTAATTAGTAGTACTATAACTGTAAAAAATTTCAAGACAATCCCTTGAATTTTACTACCCCTACACCCTTAATAACTGAGAATAGTGATTATTTATAAGTTTCGTCGTCAATACATTGAAGAATTGAAGATTGTTCCGGAAAATAACCATCGCTCTCACTCTATTTTTACGTTAGCTAATTAGTAGTACTATAACTGTAAAAAATTTCAAGACAATCCCTTGAATTTTACTACCCATACACCCTTAATAACTGAGTTTAGTGATTATTTATAAGTTTCAGCGTAGAAAAGGATACAATTGTAGCTGAAACAAGCATTATTGACTTGGCAATAATTCTATCAGACACAAATTATTACGAACCTGATGAAGAATTCTCTGATGATTACACTACCAAATCGATTTTAAGAAACCAAATAACGGTAATGATTTCAAAATGGAAGCGCTATATTGCAAAAGCAAATTTTGTATCGATTTTAATATAATTTCAAATGTTAACGAAGATACAGACACTAACAAAATCACACCAACCAACATTTTTTATCGACCGAAATTCATAAAAGAAATTTTGATTTTTTCCATATTTACCACTATGGGCACCAATACTAAAACATTACGAGACAAAAAAATTACCAACCTTGCATTCCACGAATGCTGCAGTCGAGAGCTATTTTGGAGAAACCAAACATAATCTAGACAAGAGCGCGGTGAAAGTAGGGAAACGTCCTATTAAAGCTGGACGGTTTTTGGAGTTTACAAGAACTAGCATTGATAACAAAATCCACGAAATTCTTAATGAGTTCCCTCGATCTGGGGGACGTTCCATGAAATAATAGTTGCTTTCCAATCGACCACCGGAAGTACTTATAAGCACTTATGGTTTTCGTCTTTGCTAAATTAACTACTCACAACTGCTCTACCATTTTGTTATGAGTAGTTGAAAGCAGTTACGATAAATTTATCCGCTAGGTGATTTGTGTAGTATTTTTCTGTCAAAAATGTAATTGAATGTCGTATGTGAAGCGCTATTAAAATTTCGGTATTGATACTTTTTTATTAAAAAGTTATCACAAATAAACTGCACATTTGTAGGTTATGTTTTGCTTTTGTATTTTTTTGTGCTTTCCAATCGACACTTTAGCCAAGACACATTTTTTGCACTTACAAGTACTTGTGGTGGTCGATTGGAAAGCAACTAATGAAAATGAAAAGTTTTTTTCATTTGCAATCTAGTAGTTTGAATTATTTGCACGTAATTTTAAATTCCACTGTGTGAAATAATAATTTCTTATGGGTAATTCAAACATACTCGATTGCAAATGAAAAAAACTTTTCATTTTTATTATTTCATGGAACGCGAATTCACTCCATGGTTTTACAAACCGAAAAGAAAAAATACATAAAAAATCTAAAGCAGAAGGACTAGATCCAATTGAAACTTGGCGGCACTCAAAAACGAATCATGCCATGCAGCACTTTGCTAAGGCATCCACCTCAGTTTCAAAAACGCTGATTTAAAGTCAAGAATCCGAAGATACTGTTATGGGAGATGACAATGACTCTACGAATGTCAAGTTCTCAAATAATTTATTGGAGAACATAAAACAATATTATAAACGTTACATCGTTGGTGACATGTATGTAAATTATCTTGTATGTAAGATAAATCTGTACACGCAAGTTAAAACGGCTGAACTCAACTTTAGGCAAATTTTAAAATTTTACATAATTATATTACTTGAAAATTTCTCGTTCCGTATAAATAATCAACATCCCTCTGTGATATTTTATAATATTTCTGCAATCGAAAAACATAACGGCTAAACTAAAAATGTATGAGCAAGCACTTGGTAAAACGGCCAAACTTATATACAAAATTGTTTATAAAATTTGAGTTTAGCCGTTTTAACTTATTGGTACAGAAATAATAAAAATATATACTTTGACAGTTTTAATTCTTTGTCTGGAACAAACTGTGTGGAAAATGAAATAACTGACATCTGGCTGCAATTAATCGCTAACAATTTTCCGAATTTCCAAGTTGAATTATATAGTTTTGGATCAATATTATTTTTTTCAGATAACACATCTGACGACCTTATAAATATGGTTACTAATTTCAATTTAAAAAAATCATATTTGTTAATGCCAATTTTTGATGAAATAAAGCGACATTTTCATTTGGTGGTCGTAGATTTCATAAAAGGCCAATATATTGTATATGACTCGATCGCACTTAACAACGAATTAAAACAAAGTGCAAAACTATATTATGAAAGATGTTTCAACAGATTTTTAAATTTTGTTGGATACTACAATAAAATGGAAAAAACACATTACTTTCCAGATAACAAACTAAAGCCAATTTATTTTCCTGCTTGTTATAAACAAGTTGGAAATAACGATTGTGGAATATATATGATTTGCACGCAGAAGCATTTTTAGGAAACAAATGCATCCCGAAAGATTCTAACATAAAAATAATTAGCAAGAGAGAACAAATACAAAAGAACCTTTTACAACATAGCATTTACATGCAAGACCTGTGTTTAATGTGTGGGGAGAATGTAAACCTTAGTGGAAACTCTATTAGATGTTCCAAATGCCATCGATACATGCATGATGTTGAAGTCGGCGTTGATGTAAATGAATTCAATGTATCAGATTCCTTTTACTGCCCACTTTGCGCAGAATAGTATAAGATCGAATATGATAAAAAAATGAAATAAAATATATGAAATAAAAAAATAATAAAAAAAAACAAAAAAAAAATTAAAAAATAAAAAAAAAAACTAAAAAAAAATCAATAAAAATCAAAAAAAAAAAAAATAAAAAACAAAGGAAAGCGAAGTCCGAGATTCATATCTCCACGCGGTGCTTTCTGGGTAACTCCAAATGAATCAGGCAGTGTAGTGAATTTGAAGCAGTAGAAATCTTGCTTACATCCACTAACACTACATGTCCGACTAAATTATTAAAACAGTAAAAACAATACCAAATAAGCGTCCGTTCTCCAGATTTGGGTGCCGGAAACGTTTTAGTATTAAGACATAATACTTTAAACGTTAAGTTTTTACGAATTTTTGAAATTTGCACGTGTATTTCACTCACCTTATTTACCCGGACTCCCAACATGAAACATGACCTGGAAAATTTTACGATTCAAAGAAGATCTTTTCCAGACATAACACTTTAAACGTTAAGTACGAATTTTTTAAATTTGCACGTGCATTTCGCTCACCCCCATTTTACCGGACTCCCAACATGAAACTTGATCTAAAAATTTTTAAAGCGATAACCACCGACAAACCTATTCAAATAAGATCTTTTCCAGACATAACACTTTAAACGTTAAGTTTTTACGAATTTTTGAAATTTGAACGTGTATTTCAATTACCCACATTTTCCCGGACTCCCAACATGAAACTTGATCTGGAAAATTTGCCAGTGATAATTATCGACAAACCAATTCAAATAAGATCTTTTCCAGACATAACACTTTAAACGTTAAGTTTTTACGAATTTTTAAAATTTGCCCATATACATTTTATTCATATTATATGGCATAAGAAACATAAATTAATATCGGTATTTTGGTTTTATTTGTTGCTTGTTACGAACATATACAAATTTTTGGCTGATTTTGTAAGTTAGTAACTTTCGGCTGGGATTTCAATTTTATACATAATGTATTTAACTTTCCGCTGACATAGTCGAGACACTATCTGCATTATCGATTTTTTTCATTTTCGGCTGGCAACTTTCGGCTAACTTTTAAGGCTTATTTAGCATACTAGTTGGTTGTTATGTATTTCAATTTTTGCATGTTTAAGATATTTGTCCTTTAAGATGAGAGCCTTAACGGTAAGAATGATCAAGTTAACAACTAAATATAACGGTGTTGGTTGTTCAACGGGATTTGGCAATTTCTTCTTACGCCTTAAGATGTATGTCATATACTAGCCGCAATGGCTTGGATAAAGTGTTCTTAACCTACACCGACCAAATTAGCCCGCCTCAATGAAACCTATACTATTATTTGTTAAGAAATCCCGATCTTATTACAGTTACCGTTTTCGAGGAACGAGAAGTCGGTTTAGCTTATAATTAAACCTACATCGCCAAAATTGTAACTTTTGATGTGATATCTGGATGGTTCTTGGACTAC
This sequence comes from Nephrotoma flavescens, assembly GCA_932526605.1. NCBI lineage: Eukaryota > Metazoa > Arthropoda > Insecta > Diptera > Tipulidae > Nephrotoma > Nephrotoma flavescens. The sequence goes on from OW052223.1 coordinate 12,215,971, forward strand.
AATTTATTACAAATTATTTACATTGCTTAATTAGTTCACGACCAACCCTATATCTTGACTAAGAGTAAATTTGACCCCAAACGATTATTTATAACAAAACATCCATTTTTACCATCTTTAATAATTTAACACACCAGACCGCCACCAGATATTGACTCAAATGTTACTCCTTGGACCTTGTGGTGGGCAGATCCACCCATGATATTGAGTAACATTTGACTCAATATCTGGTGGCGGTCTGATGTGTTAAATTATTAAATGTGGTAAAATGGAACTTTAAATTACACGTTTGAAGTGTTTACTGTTTGGAGCCAATTCCGCGTAACATGACACGTATATAATTTATTATACATCTAGATAAAGTTGACCTGCCCTCCACAAGGTTCGAGGATTAACATTTGACTAAATATCTGGGGGCGGCCTGGTGTAATAAATAATAAAAAGTGGTACAATGGTTGTTTCTGTTTCAAGTAACCCTTTGGGGTGAAATTTACCCTTAGTCAAAATATAGGGTTGATCTTGAACTGTTTAAGCAATGTAATTAATTTGTAATAAATTCTGGTCCAAGAACCATCCCGATATCACAGCTACATCAAAAGTTACAACTTTGGCGGTGTAGGTTTAATTACAAGCTAAACCGACCACTCGTTCCTCGAAAACGGTAACTGTAATAAAATCGGGACTTGTTGTAATAAATTGTGATTAATGTGTAATAAATTATAGTATAGGTTTCATTGAGGCGGGCTAATTTGGTCTGTGCAGGTTTAGAGCACTTTAGGATAATTATGGGAACAATATTTCCGTAAGATACAATGTATTGGTGAAAGTCATGTTGAATGACTTGAATAAACGGCAATATCTCTTTTGTCCTTAGTTAGTTGATTGCTGCCTCTATGTCATCCCGCTTCTGGGTATCATCATTTTTCATCCAAGGTCGTGAGATATTCTGAAAGGATTGGAGTGTTGAACTCTAATAGAAGCTCTGAGCTGTTTAGTGCTGGTAAGATAGAATTTTTAATTATTTAAGGTACTAACTGATGTGAGGAATCCTGTCCGAATGATTCGTTGATGTTTTATAAGACACTGTGATGATAGTTTTAACATGCCAGTCCCCTTGTTTTGGATCGTTGTACTTCCCCAAATGACTTTGATAGTTTCTAGAGATATCATCTGGCGGCATTACTCATATCCATTTCTTAATGGTAATGGAAACTCTTATACACCTGATAACTTAGCTTATTGACAAGTGGAATCCTTACTAAATTTTCTGTTGTTAGCCGTGACTTCACAGTTATAAACTTAAACATGTTGGCGAATTCATTATCCACCTTACTTCGAGATACAGCTAATGGTCTTGAATTACTTTGATATATCAGAGTCAACTGTTGGCCAAGTTTTTCAATAGTTAGAATGAGCCAATTTATTTTTCCAGAATAACTAAATATTGTTGTTACTAAACAATGTTAAGATATTCTATTTGAATGTTTTCATAATTAATTAGGTTGAGTAAAGAAGTACCTATAGGTACGTAGGTATAGAAGTACCTATAGGTACGTATAGGTTTAAGCAAAACAAAGTTTTTATGTCAATTATATATTCATTTGTCGACAAAATAGGAATCCTACTGGTAAGCGGAAGACTCAGAATATCGATACCATCTTTCCAAACAAAGCATTTACTTATTCTGCGAAAAATCATAATTTTACTAGATTAACTATCGGACAAGTACAAACTATGATAAAACATTACACTATTAATTGCCGATTAGTTGCCAACACAAATAATGTTAAAAATAATTGAAAAACGTGCCCAATGTTGCCGGTATAAGACAAATGAACAACAGTTGCTCGGATAGTTGCCAACATCGCGTGTTACACACACGGAAAATGATTATTCTGGTTCAACAAAATTAAAATCTTTAGACAAGAGATTCTGGAGAATATGGTCGTATTAATATTTAACATCATTATACAACGCAGCTTACAATTGCACGAAGAAAGGTCAAATATAGAAATTGGAAACATAGTTATAATTGATCATATCAAGACAAATCTACTGCCATCTCAATGGGTTCTATGCAAAATACATACTAGTTAGCTAGTTTTTTACAATTACAGTAATACTAATTAGCTAACATCCAAATAGCTTGAGTTCGATGGTATTTCCGCGGAACTACCATTAGTATTTTTCAATGTATTGGCGACTAAACTAAACAAAAATAATCGCTATTTTCAGTTATTTAGGCCGTAGAGTAGTTAACCTCAACGAATTCTCTTGAAATTTTTTACTGTCACAGTAACACTAATCAGCAAACATAAAGATACTGTGAGACAGATGGAAATTTTTTGCGTAATTGTATGTATTTTTAACACAAATAGGTTTTTTAATAAATAAATTATGGTAAATTAATTCTTAATTCTAATTAAATAAATTTACCTAATTTATTTTGACAAAAGAAATTAAAATATATTTTATATTTTAAAAGAATTAAAATATGTGCCCCTGAATATATGCAAATGAATAGCATGTGGTATTTAGTAAGATTTAGTAAAAACTTCACTCTTGTATATAGGACGGTGAAGTTTTTACTAAAACAAAACTAAATGATTTTAGTAAAATTTAGTATAAACTTCACTACCATGTTATCCCTAGTTCTTCAAACCATCCCCATAATATTAAAATGTCAGCTTTCCACTCACTCATAGATAGACTAATAAACATCCCTCTGTCAAATTCAAGTTATAACACTGAGCTTAACATAATTCTTCAAATAGCAACGAATAACGGATATGCAACTAGGACTATATTAAAGTTATCAAATAAAAAGCTAAAGCGTAAAACTCTAACGGGTATTTATCCACCGGATAGTCCAACGCGGGAAAATTGGCGTCGCTTAGAGTACATAGGAAAAACGAGCCAACGGATTAGCAACATCGTGTCCAATTATACCAATATTAATTTTGCTTTTTATAATAATAACACAATAAAGAAAATGATTTTCAACAATAAACCTAGAGTTGATCGCCTTTCCAAATCTGGTGTCTATAGGATCAATTGCAATGATTGTAGTTTCTAATATATTGGTCAGACTGGGCGCAATTTTGGAGTTAGAGCTAAAGAACATTTATCTGGTTGCAATCAATCAAGTTTCCATAACCATTTAACTTCAGAAAATCATACAGCTAGCTTGAACAATTTAGACATATTACTTATACATCCCAAAGGCAGACGTTTAGATACCTTAGAATCTTACGAAATTCGAAAATCAATATTTCTTAACCAAAATATCCTTAACGAACAGAGAGAAATCCGGTTCTCACCAATTACAGACCCCGCCCTTTTCTATTCTCACGTACGCAATAATATACCTTGAATTTTGTTACTCAACCTATGACTCATCGCCTACCTGCGCGATCCGTAGATTAATTTTTATTGCTTATTTTTTTTCCCCCTCCTTCTTTTATTATATTTTGCTTTTTTCTACTATATAACAAAATTTTTACTAATACAAATCAGTAGATACTCCTAAAGATGACCTATCAAGTTTTAATCGATCGAGTGATTTTTTAAACTTTTTGAAAAATATTCAAAATATTCTGCGAAACAAAAAACAAGTGATTAATAAAAATGTGTTTATTAAGTATAAGTGTGTTTCGCCAAGTGCCTACGGCAAATAGCGTTAAAAAAAATAAACAAACAGTAAAGACTTTAATTGAAAAATTACGTACTTGAATGGTTATGTACTTAATTATACTGCCTTTATTAAACTCCACTATAAAACATTATATACTATAAAAAATGCTGACATAGTGTCTACATTAGTATAATGAACAAATTTAAATTCAGTACTGTACACCGGAAACACCGTAGAAAATGCTCTGTCTAACCTAAATGAATTAACCTAATAAAAATCATTTGCTGAGTCGGCATTTCCCATGACAGTGACTTGTACATATAGTTCTATTAATTATATCTAGAGTAATATTACATTAATGCACAATCAGCTTTCTATCTAGGTCGACCCTAGTTGTTCAGTTGAACATGCTGCGCGCGCCAATGAAGATCGCGGAAGCGGTTGTGGTGGGACGCTTGGTACTGATCGATATGGTTGACTTCGTTTCCAGAGAATGACTGCAATCACCATGATAATGATAACGGTCCCAAATGTTAAATGAGTCATCGTGTAATGGTGTATGTGATGACTATTGATGGTTTCCTGATTTTTTTGAAGTTCTATTTGTTCTTCGAGCTGGTGGGTGTCTATTGTCGTTAAAGGTGCTGTGGTACATCGTCCTTTGCTGTCCCTGATGTTGATGGCTGATGTTGCGTAAAAACGGCTCTATTTGACTCATACTGGCTGTTGCCAGGAATGATAGGTGGATCTTAGTTACTTCTCTTTCGATGGAGGAGATTTGCAATGTTTCATCCTTAATGATACATCCCGGGCTCATAGAGATCCTTCCAGTACCTTGAAGATTGAGTGGCGTGAGATGTGAATCACAAATCAAGTCAAATGTAACCTTTGATGAATTTGATTTGGTGACATAAATCCATTGGTTTGATTTATGTAACGGTATCCAATGATTGGTAGGAGTAAGATTTTGCACGATGCAACTGGAATGCAGGTTTTGTTTTCGTAATAGCAGGTTGATCTCACATTGAGACACAGTTGAATGTTTTGTGTAAATGGGTGAGATGTGGCACACATACAATCCCTCGGATATAGGTAAGCACTGATTAAAAGCGTCTGTGTTGATTGGTGTATAATGTTCCCGGTGATGATCAACCAACAGGTATTCGGATGATGGTATTATCGAAGTGTGAAGATTTGTTGTAGGTATGGGTACCGATATGAGTGCAAACAATTGGTAGAAATGTATCTTTACCAATGGGATGCGAGCGCGTATAATGATGTTATTGCTGGTAATTCGAGATTCGGTTTTTAATATTTGATACAGCTTCAATAGATCCCCTTGCTTCCTGCCCGGCAAAGACATCACTGGGGACAGATGTTCCCTGATCTGATTAGCTTCGTCTTGAAGGCGTTCAATAGAGATCGATGAAGGGTATTGTGCTGGGTGTTGAGCATTACTTCGAGAATATTCTGTTGTGTGTCTTGTATTAATTTCAATATTAACATCAGCTGAAGAATGCCAGTTACTATAATATCTTTCTGATTCATCTTTGTATTGTATTCCTGAAGATGTTTCAAGTCCAAATCCACTTGATACTGATGTTCTTCTAGCTTGTTCAGATGAGTGATCGTGTAATTATTATTTTGCTTAAATAAACGTATGGTGTTATCTATAATCGACGTTTGGTTCTTTGCCAATTGTAGGAGATGTTGCTCATTCTGCTCGATTAAATCAAAGTGCTGTTCGTAATGTTCCGCTTCTCGTTGAGACAAGATGCCAAATGTGTCACTTAAGAGGATCCCAATCGTGTCTCCAACTCCTCGCTTGCGATGCCTTTTCGATTTGGTTTCAAGTAGTTTGTTTTCTTCTTTGATGTTGTCAAACTGCAGTTGGAGTTGCTTGACAATGATATCGCAATGTATCGATTGTATGTTGTTACATGCTCTTGAAAGTAACTGGAGGCTTTTCTCTGCTTTTGCGACTTCATCCCAGTAACTCTTCAAGTTGTAGCGTATGATGAGATTCCAATGTGCAGCAAGTAACTGAACCTCTCCTACATTCTCGAAATATATGCCTCCTGCATCTTCTAACTCATGCATCTGCAACTTGGATGGGTGAGTGTTAACAAATAACGTATTAGTTAAAAGGGATAATACGGTGAGTATCGTTACTGCGGCCTTTGGTACGCGGCATGATCTTCGTAAAGTTGGCTTGCTTCATCTTCATTTGATGGGTTCTCACTTTCATCTTCATTTGATGGGCTCTCACTTTCATCTTCGACGCCTGGCAGAGGACACAATTTTGCAGTAGGACGTCTAACTTCTCCTTTGAGAGTAGAAACCGTAGCTGCTCTTACGAGATCATCTTTACCAGGGTGAATTTCCTTGATTCGGCCCCTTGCCCACATCAAAGGAGGTAAGTTATCTTCTTTTATCAGTACTAAGTCCCCCACATTTATGTTTGGGTGTTTGATCTTCCACTTAGTGCGGTGTTGAAGCTGGGATAAATATTCTTGGTGCCACTTTTTCCAGAACTGTTGGTGGCTTCGATTTACTAACTCCCATCTGGTTAATATGCCGGGGTTTTTATCTACTACATCGTTCTCCGGTGGAGCCAGTAAAGCGTCACCAGTTGAAAAATGGCCGGAAGTTAGAAGATCCACATTATCTGCATCGTTGGATATAGGACACAGAGGACGTGACTTGAGACATGCTTCGATCATGCATAGCGTGGTAGATAATTCCTCATATGTGAACGTTTGATTTCCAACGACTCGGCATAGATGATGTTTCAATGATTTCACTGCCGCTTCCCATAATCCTCCGAAACGTGGACCGCTTGGAGGTATAAAATGCCACGTAATGCTCTGCGTTGAAAAATGATCCTGGATAATCTTCTCCCACTGCCGTTGGTTTTGGATTAGAAGTTTGTTTGCCTTCACGGTTCGTACCGTTATCACTGTATATGTGGGCGATATTCCCTCGGCGCGATGTAAATCTTTGAATGCTGCCAGGAAGGTGTTTGCAGTTAAATCCGAGACCACTTCGAGATGAACTGCCTTTGTTGAAAGACATACAAAGACAGCAATGTATCCCTTGTAGGCCTTATTTCCTCTGCCTTTTGCGATTCGTATATTCAATGGACCGGCATAATCGACACCCGTGTGTGTGAATGGCCGCGACGGGGTTACTCGACCTCTTGGTAGATTGCCCATGAGTTGTTCCGTCCGTTTACTTTGAAATCGGAAACAGACAATGCATTTTTGAATGTGATTCCTTACTCCTTGAGCTCCCCTGATTATCCAGAACGTTTTCCGGATAAACGCCAACGTTAATGCATTAGTGCCATGAAGCGTAGATGCATGTGCCCACTTGATAACTAGGCTGGTCAGGTGTGATTTAGCTGGTAGGATTAGCGGGTGTTTCTCTCCGAATGGTAGGTCCGAATTTTTTAGTCTGCCTCCTACTCTTATAAGGCCGTCGATGTCTATAAACGGAGTCAGGGAGGCGATGGTGCTCTTCTTCTTAATTGACTGTTGATCACTTAATGCTGATATTTCGTATGCAAAGAAAACACTTTGAACTGCTCTTACGATTGTGGTTAACGCTGTCCGTAGCTCTATTGCTCGTATTTCTCCGGCACACGTTGGTTTCTTCCTGATCTTGGATATGAATCGGAGAAGATGGGCAATAACCCGTAGGAGTTTTAAATAATCTGATTTGTGGTTGATCAGCTTGATTATGGTGTTCTCAGATGTCGCGTCCTTATTGAGTACGTGGAAAACAGTTGTGGCCCGTTTCAGATCGATACTCATGTCAAACTTATTCGTGGTTTCATTTACTACCGGTTCTATTATTATTTCAGGTCCGGTCCACCATTGTTCCAGAGTACTTAATTTTGATAATGAAATGCCACGGGATGCATGGTCCGCTGGGTTTTGTGTTGAGGTGATGTGCTTCCATTCCCCGATTTTAGTGTTGTTTTGAATTTCTGATACCCTATTCGAGACAAATGTTTTCTATTTGGTGGCTGGCTTTTGTAGCCAAGCTAACACAATGGAAGAGTCTGTCCATGCATAAATATTTGCCGGTTGCAGTTCTAGAGTTTGAACCACTTGGCTAGTTAAATGTGACAGAAGAAGTGCTCCGCAAAGTTCCAGGCGTGGTAAAGTTTGCTTAACTCGGGTAGGTGCTACCTTGGTTTTGGCAGCCAGTAGCCGTGTGATGATTGTATTGTCTGACAATTCGATTCGACTGTATATGACCGCTGCATATGCCCTTTCAGACGCATCGCAGAACCCGTGTAAATATAGATTTTGTGTGCCTGATGATACTGTTCCTATCCAGCGTGGAATGGATAGGGTTTCAAGGTGTACGAGTTCGTTTCGCAGCTTTACCCATTTTGCTGTAATTTCTTTAGGAACTTTGTCATCCCAGTTTATTTCCGTGGCCCACAGATCTTGTAATATAAGTTTGGATGTAATTGTAATGGGTGCCAACCATCCTAATGGATCAAATTGTCTTGCAATTTCTGAGGCTAGCTCTCTCTTGGTAAGTTCAGTTGTTGATGATATTTGGTTTACCTTGAACCTGAAGCAGTCTGATATCGGGTTCCAATGGATTCCTAACGTTTTAATAGTTTCATCTTCGGCCAACTCCATGTTTCCAATTAGTTTATTTGACCCTGGTATGGACTGCAATAGTTTTGGGTGGCTGCTCGACCACTTGCTCAGTTGAAATTGACCTTTTTGAAGTATTGTGATTAACTGCTTTTGTAGAAGTAGTGCATCGTGTAGGTTATCAGCTCCGGTTAGAACGTCGTCGACATAACAGTCTTCTATTAAGACCTCCCTGGCCAGTGGGCAGTGTTCACCTTCATCCATTGCTAACTGATGTAGTGTTCTTATTGCCAAGAACGGCGCCACTGATGTGCCATAGGTAACGGTAGTCAAATTGTACTCCCGTAATGGTTGATTTGGAGTTTCCCTCCATAGTATCTTTTGATAATCTTGATGTTCCTTTGCTACTTTGATTTGTCGATACATTTTGATTATGTCGGCTGAGAATACTATTTTGTGTATTCTCCACCGTAGAATAAGTGACCATAAATTATTTTGCAGAGCAGCTCCGACATGCAGCGTATCATTTAAGCTCCAACCCGATGTTGACTTCATTGAAGCGTCAAATACAACGCGAAACTTTTTTTCCCTTGAATTATCCTTAAATATTGCATGATGTGGAATGTAAAATTGTCCCTTGCAATCGGGTGATGGTGTCATGTGCCCCATTTGAAGATATTCTCTCATGAATTCGATATATAATTGTTGTAGTCTTTCATTTTTTTGCAATCTTTTCTCAATTTGCAAAAACCGGTGCGTGGCTCTTTGTTTTGACGCACCAAGGATGCTGGTATCATTTTCCTTGAACGGTAAGGTAACCACGTAGCGTCCATTTGGATTCCGCTTAACCGTTTGTCGATAAATGGTTTCACACTGTTCGTCAGATTTGGTCAGTGGAGATTCAATCGGTACCTCTTCTAACTCCCAAAACTTGTGTAGCTCTTGAGCTTGTGCTAATTCCTCCTTGCTACTGAAGTTAACCATTAGAGTCCTGGGTTGAACGGTTATTGCCGGACCTACTATCAGCCAACCCAAACTTGTTTTCATTGCATTTGGATTTCCTCGAATGATCTGAGATTCTGATATGTCTGCATAGACGTCTGCTCCTAACAAGATGTCTATCGGAGCCGGACAATCATATTGCGGATCCGCCAATATTATATTTTCCCACCGAGAATCGTTATTGCGTTTTATTTTCTGCTCTGGCACATCTAATGTTATTTTCTGCAAAACGTATGCTTCTATTTGTAGCTTAAACACCGATGGAAAATGTGGTTGAATTTCCAGTTGTACCATAGAGCTACAGGTGTTATTCGTATTGCCTCCAATTCCGACCAAACTAGTTTGTATGTTTTTCTGATGTAATCCCACCTGTTTACATGCAGTTTCAGTAATCAACGATACCTGGGACCCTAGATCGATTAATGCCCGTAGCGTCACTGTTGTATTTGTGGAAGTTTTGATTATCACTTTTGCCGTTGAGAGCAGAGTCGTGGTATTTCCATCGATTGCATTGATGGATACCTTTTTGGCATCATTATTGTAGGTGTGCAGTAGTTGATGATGTTTATTGTTGCATATTGAACATGATTCTGTTTTGAGACATGCTTCTGTTGAGCTGTGTGATAGGCAGTTGGTACACATTTTTTGCCTATTGATTCTCCTGTTTGGGGTAATTTGTTTAAAATGAACACAATTTAAAATCTTGTGCCCCCTTTTTTCGCAGTATTTACAGCATTCGCTATTGCAACCTGATTTTTCCGTACCTTCTGGTTTTTCCGGACCTTCTTGATTTACCAAAATTTTCCTGTGTGACTCAACCTTGAATTGTTTGCTGGAGATGTGATTTGCGCTTTGCAGGGCTTCAAGCACATTCATTCTCTCCATTAATAGATGTAAGAATTGGTCCATCGTGGGATAGTCACGACTACCATGAAGAGATTCCTCATAGTGCTTCAGGCTGTTGTAATCCAATTTTTTGATGTTAATATGAATGAGGATGGTGCTCCATTCATCTATGTTGTAGCCCAGGTTTCGCAACGCTTCTATACACTCCTTTAGTGTATCATGCATTTTCCTAATGTCCTTAGCTGCATTAAGTTGAACTTTTGGAATGTTCAATACGGTGTCAATATATTCGGCTACGATTTTTCGTTTATTGTCGTACCGCTCCATAATGATGTCGTACGCAGTTTTGTAGTTTTCTGCTTGTAATGTTAGGTGCCCTATTAAGGTTGATGGGTCACCTTTTAAGCTTTCCTTAAAGTAGCTTAATTTTTCAAAATCTGATACATGGCTGTTATCATGTACCAGATTGTTGAACGTGTTGATGAATGATGTCCAAATTTTGAAGTTGCGGTCGAATGTTGGAATTTGGATTCGAGGTAGTTTCGGCATACTTCTTGTGCCTTGCTGATTTTTTGACTGATTTTGCCTTATTTTTGATGCTAGTTTTAATTTGATGGTTTCGAATTGTTTTATGACTGTGCCATAGTAGTCATCTATGAAATAAGGCAACGTAGTTTCTTCATCCTCTGCTGCTTCGATGTATATTTCTTCATGCAGCTTTTCGATTTCTGCCTTCTTGGAGGATATTGCTTCGATTTTGATGTTCATTAACTCGGCATTTTCAGGCTCGTTTTCCAATGCACTATTTGCTTCCCGTACCATGGCGTGGAACTGCCTCATTTTGAATTGTTGTGCTTTATAGCGCTTCGCCTGCGTTTCGTCTAGTTTCTCGTTACCGGTTGTTTTGTTATCGCCACTTGAACTAAACCCAGGTATGCTTGATGAGGTATTCGTCTCTCTCGCTAGTGATTTCCTAAGTGTTTCTAACTCCTTTCTGAAGTTTTGCACTAGTGGTGCCACTGCTTCTCGAGATTTCCAATAATCATGTGTTGGAAAGTTGTCTTTATACTGGCTTATTATATGTTCATCAGTATCAACGAATTCTTCATACATATCCTCTAACCGTCCTATTTTGCGGTCGATGTATGTACTTGTCTTCCTGTTGATGGAATCCTTCTTGTAGTTGGTCCAAAGGGTTTGTATCTCCTTGAACCTCTGCTGTTGTTCCTTGCATAGGTTATCCATTATGTCACCGCCTGGTTGATGTTTTATGAATCACTTTGATGGTAGTTGATGGCATATGTGCACTTAATTATTTCGTGGACTGTATTTAATTTTTTCGAACTTGGATGTTGTTTTGCTCGAAGGACCAATGAATAATTACGTACTTGAATGGTTATGTACTTAATTATACTGCCTTTATTAAACTCCACTATAAAACATTATATACTATAAAAAATGCTGACATAGTGTCTACATTAGTATAATGAACAAATTTAAATTCAGTACTGTACACCGGAAACACCGTAGAAAATGCTCTGTCTAACCTAAATGAATTAACCTTATAAAAATCATTTGCTGAGTCGGCATTTCCCATGACAGTGACTTGTACATATAGTTCTATTAATTATACCTAGAGTAATATTACATTAATGCACAATCAGCTTTCTATCTAGGTCGACCCTAGTTGTTCAGTTGAACATTAATAAATATCAGAGTGAAATCGATTAAATCTGTGACTTCTATAAAAACTTTAAAAATTTGTCTGATCGTAAAACTGAATAAAAGTAAATACTCATTTAATTATTTGGAATCCCTAATTCCTATAATCCGATATAAACTTTAATGTTCTATAGTATACGAACGTTCGGTTTAATAACATATGTAATCATATGTAATGTAATAAAAGTCAAAGTGGACGAGAATAAATTTGAATTCCTCATTAGTGTAATAATTTTAATAATCTAAATAATAGTAATAATATTAATAATAAATAGTTTAATAAAAATACAAAAAAATTCAATAATAATAAGCTGCATAGTAATTTAAACCTAACAATATAATTATCTTAAATAGCTACGTAATTCAATTAAATCTCAATAAATTTAAAAAAAAGTGTGGTACTACCGGGTGATCGAATTACAACGAGAAATCTGGAAAAAAAATTCATCGGCCATGTTAAACAACTCTGGATACATCGCTTCGTAACGGATCCGCAACGTTATGTAACTGTTTTATATATGTTTAAGTTCATTTAATTTAAAATTCTTTAAAATCATTTAATTTTCTTTAATCAATTATTTTTTTTTGTCTTACTTAATTAATAATTTAATTTGGTGACGGAGGTTTTCCTTATTATATTTAAAAATTTAAAATGAAAATATATTTTGTCCAAATTAATTTAGAAACCCAAAAATTTTTCACTGCTTTTTCTTCCTTTCGCTTTTGAGTTCTATATTTTCTTTTCTTCCAACTTTTTATTTAATTTTGATCTGGTTTTAATAAAACGAAAATATATTTGTTGAGTGAGATCCAGGTAAGTAGAGCCAAAATAAGGTGAGTTGCCTGCCTGCTGGAATTCTTTTCCCACCCTACCTTTCCCTGATTTTCCTTTCCTCCTGCGGTCCAAACTAGGATTATTTGGTTATCCAGATCTACCCACTCCTAACTCTGAGTCTAGCCGACGAATAATGACCGCCTGGATAACGAGATAATTATTTTCTGTCAACATGACCTCCGGTCCCGTTACAATAGGTTAGAAAAATTAATAAAACAATTAAAATTAGATAATATAGATAACTTAGCCAAACGTAGTATATTAGACATTTGTAAAGAATATGCTGACATATTTCACATTGAAGAAGAAAAACTAACTGCAAATAATTTTTATAAGCAAAGAATAAATGTATTAGATAACAATCCTGTATATATTAAAAACTTTCGACTTCCACATGTCCACTTAGATGAAATAAATAACCAGGTAAAAAAAACTACAAGATATGGAAATAATTGAACCATCTACAAGCCCATATAATTCTCCATTGCTCATAGTACCAAAGAAAAGCAACACGGATGATAAAAAATTTCGTTTAGTAGTAGACTTTAGACAAGTTAATAAAAAAATCATGGATGACAAATTCCCACTAACAAGAATAGATGACATTTTGGATAAGCTAGGCAGAGCTAAATATTTCTCGACTTTGGATCTAACAAATTCATTTCATCAAATAGAGTTAGATGAACAATCTAAACCAATAACAGCTTTTTCAACTTTTTTTGGATTAAAAATTTCTACAAATAGTTTTCAACGGATGTTGACAATCGCTTTAACGGGTCTTGAAGAACAAGCATTTTTATAATATGTTGATGACATAATAATATTTGGATGTAGTTTAAATCACCATAATCTAAATCTAATTAAAGTATTCAAGAAACTAAGAGAATACAATTTAAAATTAAACCCATCTAAATGCAATTTCCTAAGAAAAGAAGTAATATACCTAGGACACTTAGTAACACCTGAAGGTATTAAAACAGATCCAAGTAAGAAATCAATCATAGAGAAATATCCAACACCAAAAAACGCAGATGAAGCAAGACGTTTTGTAGCTTTCTGTAATTACTACAGAAGATTCATTAAAAATTTTGCGAAAATAGCAAAACCACTAAATAATCTGCTAAAGAAAAATACAACTTTTGAGTGGACAGAAGAATGTGAATTAGCATTCTCAACATTAAAAACAAAACTAATCAATCATCCAATTTTAAAATATCCAGATTTCGAACAGGAATTCATATTAACTACTGATGCCTCTAATTTGTCTCTTGGCGCAGTACTATCACAAGGTGAAATTGGAAAAGATTTACCAATATCATATGCAAGTAGATCATTAAATAAACTTGAATTAAACAAACCTGTTATTTGAATTTTTTTTTTTTTTTTTGACTTATAGATTACTAATGTGTAAGAATCACAACAATCAGTTTCGAACAAATGAGACCATTGATTTGAAAAAATCAGTCTTCTCATCAGGTCGCTTCGACTGATGTTGTATTATTACATTGGAATATTGTCTATATATATAGAACATACCATGTAGTTGTACTACTAGCGAATTACTGCATAGCGTACGAAATTTGATTCTTTCACATTTCCATCTATATTCTATTTTAACAATTAACTTTTCGCATTCACGAATTTTATTATATATTTTACTTTGGTTTTTTGCAATTGTTATATTGTTAGCAATACATTGGGCAATTAACTACTACAGACCATATCTATATGGAAGAAAATTTACAGTCACACAGAAAAATGTCCACGTAATGTAGAAGAAAAAGTACGTGAGTTCCCTATGGTTTTTAGTCAATAGGATGGACACGTTAAAATAACGTGAACTATCACGTAAGTTTTCTAATTAATTTTTCAATGTAATTTCACGTATTATTTACGTGAAATCGAGTAAAATTTAAAATGTGTTTTCACGTGGTTTTACAAGAAATCGCATTAATTTATTATTAGATATCTAATGATTTTAACGTGCCTTCTTGTTAATTTTCAATATTTTTATCGTGTTGAATTAATGGGGTATAACGTAAAATTAAGAAGACGTCTTTTTGTTTTTTGGGAGTTTGAAGGGCTTTAAATTTTAGTTTATAGTTGAACTTTAAGATTTAAGCTGTAACTTTGGAAAACTAAATAATACATAATAATTTGCTAACATCATTTAATTTATATTTATTTATTAAATTACATTTCAAATGAATTCACTATATACCGGGTGTTTCTTTTTAACTGAGACGATCAAATATCTCGAAAAATAGCCACTCTACGGAAAAAATGTCCTTAATCAAAGTTTCACCCCCCCCCGCTTTGTAGGTGGGGCGGGGGTAACTTTTAAACTAAGATAGGAAGCCATATTTTTTATTGCAGATACGGATTCTACGACTAAAAGTACGTATGATTTGAATGAAATATTTTGTTCGGTTCATGATAGGTGGCGTTGTAATCGACGAAATTCAATTTTTTAATTTTCTTCTTCTTAGAACACACGCATTCGATTCTGCAATATGTTTGAAATAAGAAACATCACGTTTTCATTGGAAATACTCGAAATTCGTCATCAAAATAATTTATTCAGTTTTGTAAATCACATTTAACGTTTGTGTTATTTCTTATCTTCATGTTTTTCGTAATTGCAAAATAAACGATAAAATACTTTAGAATGGAGTGTTTAACTGTGCCAGAGAAAATTGAAATGGTTCTGGTTTAAGGAGAAGCTGGCAGAAATCTTGAAAATGCTGTTGCTATTTACGCTCAACGTTTTCCGGATAGGATTCGTTCACGTGCTTCATTTGGCCGTACTATCAAACAATTTATTACTGATGGAAATGTTCAACCGAAAAAGAGGACCCGTACACCCAGAGAAATGTTTGAATAAAAAATTCATATAACGCATGTCCTATGCAAAAATTAAGTTCTATTTTCAACCGTACCTAACTTAGGAATAATAATGGATTAATAAGTATACTTTGTGCAAATTTTATTAAGTACTGATTACACAATTTATGAACAATAAATCAGTACTGTATGTATGAATGATGCAATAAATATGTTTAGTTTATTCCCGAACTTGTATAATCGTTGTTATAGTAAGAATGAATCATAGATTGTAAAGTTCAACTGTTCCATTAAATAGTGATAGGTTATTCATAATTAGTCAAGGTTTGTGCTTCGTTATGGATAAAATAATCCAATTAATATTCATGTATTATGGAGTACGTTTTGCATTATTTATGCATGAATAAGGATAAATTATTTCAAACCTATAAGCATGTATCATTCCTTTAAAAGGAATACCCTTATAAATAAATAGTCATAAAATATTTATTTTTAAATTTTTTTATATATATTACGTTTTAAGAAATTCAATATCTTCCTTTTTAAGTAATTAGTTTTCATTAGTTGAGCTACAAATATGTAGTTTAACTTTAAATTGTTTGAGGGTAGAGTTGGAAAATAATATAAAACTCCGCGGTAGATAGAAATCCTGCATGGCTCCCTAAAGCATTTCCCGGTTCTAAGTCATCATAATATAATATATAATGCACAATCGTTTCACCTCTTGAAAATTTTTAAATAATTTATAAAAATTTTGAACGGATGGAGTTTAATAGATCGTATCGTAGCAAATTATTTTGCCTGTTCTATTTTTCTGCTGATGTGCAATGTATTTGAAACCTCCTTACAAAATGATTATATGTAATCATTTATTGTATATTTTTTGACGATCCCTGTCAATTTAGTCTTTGCAGATGGTTTTAATATAAAATGTAACAGCTTATATATCTGCGTATTATGTACATCTGAAATTTGAAATTGTAATTTAGTGTCATATAGAGCCACTAACAAAAGTCATAATTTTACCTTCGTTATTCGATAGAGCGTTTAGTATTTTCGATGCTGACCTATCGTTCAATCTTTTCTGAAAAATAGGAAATTTTTTTGATTTGAAGTCAGACTACGTTGTAAGCAGATGAGCGTTGTTTTCCGGATATTCCCGTTCAAAATCAATTTCAACCTAATCAAGAAACAAAATTAATATATAGTAATATTATATAGTATATATGCATATATTTGGTAATACTTACAAGTTGAAATTCGTAGGTGTTGATATATAATGGCCACTGTTCAACTATCGAAGCGAGAACCTTTCTTTTTGACAGCTCTTGCGCACGTATGTTAGACGTTACTTCTGCTCTACTATCTCCCAAGACGAATTATGCGATTTTAACCACTCCTTCTCCACGTCAGGAATTTATTGGTCCTTTAAGTGAGATATATATTTAAAAAAAATCACAAAATACTTTATGAATACAAATGATTAAATATATAGTAATATTTACCAGTTAAATCTACTGCGAATTGTTCAGTCACAACACTGTCCGTCGTCTTTTTGCGTCGGTGAGAAAATCAACTTTTCTTAAATTGTTTGACACGACCCTGTATTTGTTGTATAGTTTTCCTGAAGGGTGCTTGCCTTTTTTGAAATAATGAATTATTGGCGATAAAAAATTTTAAGCAATACATATTTTTTATAAATCAAGAATCTTTTCGAGTTATAAATTATTTTAGGTATTTTAATATAAAACTTTCTGATTATACTAAACCAATAGGCTTGGTGTACACAAGAACTCCATTTTATTTTCTGTTTATATTCCACAAAATTATTACAGAAAAATTTTATCACAATGTTATACGTCTCTCAAATATTGTATTATTTTTATCTAAACCAATTAATTTACTCGTATAATAACACTTAATTTGGCACGAAAACTGCATTATACAATAAAAAAATTACACTATTTGTTTATATTATAATTATGTAGAAAACAATTAAAATTTATCACTTTAAACTTAAACAAATTATTGGAACGTCGACACTTTCCTAATTTTCAGACGAAAATGTGCAGCATATAGAGTATTTGTACAAATGGGACAATTCTATTCAATTTAAATGAGCATAATATGAATATTAGGCATATATATTGCATTAGTTTGGATAAAGTATGAGATATTTTGTAACGAATGGTGCATTACTTGCGTTAATTCAAAAAAATCATAAAACATGAATTATTAAGAATAAGTTTTTATGAATAATCCGTACTTACTAAGGAATAAGCTGTTCAAAAATTGGAATAATTTATAAAATTATGCATAAATTGTGCTTATAAAGAATAAATAATACCTAAATATAAATTATCGTTACTATACTAATTATCTTAATTATAATTGATCCATACACATTTCTCTGAGTGTAGAGCAACAGTCACTGGAGAAAATAATGAAATTGCTGTATTGGCAGCAGTGGCTCATAATCCTCTTGTTAGTACACGAGAAATAGTTCGCGATTCCGGATTGTCCCTCACCAGTGTTTGGAGAATTTTAAAACGGCACAACTATCATCCATATCATGTGTCTTTACACCAAGATCTTCATGGCGCTGATTTCCAAAATCGGGTAACTTTTTGCCAATGGGCACGTGAACAAATACAACAAAACCCTAATTTTTTTCGTTGCGTAATGTTCTCTGACGAATCGTCTTTTACAAACCATGGAACGGTTAATCGACACAACATGCATTATTGGAGTGTTACAAATCCGCACTGGCTTCGTCAAGGTGAACATCAGCGTCCTTGGACTGTCAACGTGTGGTGTGGTATAATTATCAGCAAACTCATAGGCCCCCACATTATTGAAGGCAACTTGAATGGTCAAATGTACCGAAACTTTTTGGAAAATGAACTGCCAATATTACTTGAAAATTTGAACTTAGAAGTGAGACGGAACATGTGGTTTCAACATGATGGTTGTCCTGCACACTATTCGGTGGTGGCACGTGAAATACTTGATCGTGATTTCAATGGTCGCTGGATCGGTAGAGCTGGTCCGATAAATTGGTCCAACAGATCTTACTTCGCCAGATTTCTTTTTGTGAGGCTATCTCAAAGACAAAGTTTACAAACAAGAACCAACAACACGTGAGAACATGATTGAGCGAATCAGAAATGCGTGTGCTGAAATTCAACCAAACACACTTCTCAGTTGTGTACAATAATTGGAAATGCGTATTAATAAGTGCATTGAAGTCGCAGGTCATCATTTTGAACACTTATTTTAAGCTAAAATTATTTTATTCACCTGCCATTTACATTAATAAATTATTTTTATGACGAATTTCGAGTATTTCCAATGAAAACGTGATGTTTCTTATTTCAAACATATTGCAGAATCGAATGCGTGTGTTCTAAGAAGAAGAAATTGAAAAAATTGAATTTCGTCGATTACAATGCCATCTATCATGAACCGAACAAAATATTTCATTCAAATCATACATAATTTTAGTCGTAGAATCCGTATCTGCAAAAAAATATGGCTTCCTGTCTTAGTTTAAAAGTTTCTCCCGCCCCACCTACAAAGCGGGGGGTGGGGGACTATTTTTTTGCACTTATGTATTTCCCCCGCGGTATGATTAAATTTTGATTATGGACATTTTTTCCGTAGAGTGGCTATTTTTCGAGATATTTGATCGTCTCAGTATAAAAGAAACACCCGGTATATGTACTCGTTTATACAAAGAAATATAAATACTTTCTTGCTAAATTAATATAAAATAATTGTATGAGTTTTGTATTTAGTTTTAATTCTATTCTATTTAAATTTATAAATTGAAGGAATTCCATGGACATTTTTGATATGGTATTCTATTATTTACGGACTTAACAATTGATTCACACATAAAACAAACTAAAATAATTTGGCCATTTTAAGATTTAATTTTGCGTTTTTAATATATTAATTAAATTAATAACTTCGGGAAAACGTTCCGATTCTAATTCAAAAAAATAATTTTCTAGAAATGACCATACTTGTTTGGTTAGGTCTGAATATTTTAACTGAAATACGTAACTAATTTTGATTACCAGATCAAGACATTTCTTGAAAGAGCCTAATTTATATTTTAATCCATCTAAATATACATAAAAATGGTTTAGGTTAGTCAACTCTGGACCTACTACAACTATTCTTGGGCCGTGTTACAAACACCGACTCATTTGCTTATACCGACTTATTCAAATAAGTCTGCTATCGAGGTGACTTATTTTGAAAGCAAAAAATTTATTTGATCATGTAAACAAGCAATATACATTTGATCATGCGAACATGAAAAATTCAACAAATTATCAAATATTATCAATAATTTTCAAACATTAGTGATATTTCACTTAATTAATAACTATTAGTACAATATTGTCTTAATAAATTAATATAATTAATAGATTTTAGTGATATAAAAATATTAATAGAGGTGTAGCTTGCGTAACAAAAATTGTAGCTTGCGCATTTCGCGCATCTCCAGCTACAATAATAAATTTTCATCGTGTTTTAATAACTCAAGAGTCAAGAAACATTTTTATGTTTTTATTTATTAAATAATCCATTAAAATAAATTATTTTTTGTCCATTTTAATTTTTTTAATTTTATTATTAAATAACAAATTCCTAAAACATTTGTTGTTTGCTATATCTGTCAAAATAAGTCAGCAAATCGTTTGGGACGACTTGACCGACTTATTGAAGATGGCGTCAAATAAGTCAATAAGTTTGAAATAAGTCGGTGTTTGGGACACGTCCTTGGTTGAATTTTTGATTTTTTTAGTTTGTTTTCTTCTTGCATTTTCTCTAATTTTTCATGCATTATATTAAATGGTGTTACATGTAAAACAAAATTTTCTTCAGCTTCTAAAATTGTAGGTTTATGCCTCTTATTTAACCTTTTTGGATGAAGAATTGCGTTCAATAACAGAGACACAATACAATCTTTAGAATCTGAAAAATTAAATTGAAATTTATATTTAAAAATCTATATATTTCTACCAGAAGGAATTATTAAATATACTTACTCGAATCAATCCCGTCCATTTTAATAGTTTTATATAAGTTACGACTGGATTTATCTTTAATTTCTGTCTCAAGGACCGGCACAACTAT
This sequence comes from Nephrotoma flavescens, assembly GCA_932526605.1. Lineage (NCBI taxonomy): Eukaryota > Metazoa > Arthropoda > Insecta > Diptera > Tipulidae > Nephrotoma > Nephrotoma flavescens. The sequence continues at coordinate 12,236,624 of OW052223.1, forward strand.
GGTAATAAAATCATCGAACGATCTTAACAGGTTGTTAATCTTGTCGGGAAACATGAATTCAAAGTCGATGTCGATCTTTAAAACAAAAAGCACAATAAATAAAAGGGTAACTACTGTATCAAATATATTTTTTTATAAAGTAACTTAGAACCTACTAGTTGGTAGCCATCTTCATCATTGAATCTAGGCCATTCATTCAACAATTCGCCTAATGATAAATTTTGAAGATTTTGAAGTTGATTCATTCGTAAAGCCGCTGTCTTCCACCAGTTTTGTGTAACTAGATCCCATGGGGTCACATTACTGAAAAGCCGCAATTTTAACATTTCCATTTCATCTGTAAAAGAAATACATAATTAAAAAATTATAGCAAATTTTGTGATATTGTCGTGTTTTAAATTGTTTTTACCAAGCGGAATATTTAATCTAATTTTAATGTAAAGAATTTATTTCGAGGCGAATAATTTTGGGTATGCTGTATAACCAAAATCAAAATAGGACTAATTGATTATCTCCACCACATGAATTGCACAATACTAAAAAGTTGTAAATTGATGCTAATCTCTCGAATTTTTGAGCTCCTAAGCGCTTTAATGTAATGTCTGACCAATCATATAGTAATTGAATATTATAAACCATATTTATGTGAAAGCTATATTTGATGTAGATGATGGGGTATCTAATCCATAATCGTTTATTTGCGAAAGTAAAGACGAGAGTATATTTTTGCTTTGGTTTGCCAACTCACACAACTACAGTATACCATCTGTTCATTGCAAGCTCTATGTCAACCTGTACATTGACATGGACGGTAGTTCGGCGCTGAATTCTGCACTCCATCAGATGGTTTTAGTTGTGTTTAGTAACACGCATATATTAACACAACTATCAACACGCGTTTATTAACACAACTAAGACCCTCTGATCGAGTGCAGAATTCAGCGCCGAACTACCGTCCATATCAATGTACAGGTTGACATAGAGCTTGCAATGAACAGATGGTATACTGTAGTTGTGTGAATAGGTGAATGGGTTAATGATGTGGCGTGCATGCGTGGTATCACAATGGGCCAAAAATGGCCTAAGTGTCAACCACTGAAACCTATCTTATGCCTCAGCCAGCGAACACTTAAGAGCTTACGTTGCACGCTGTTTGGTACCATTTCGGTTACTGCTACAATCACCAAAATTTTATAGACCTCTCATTACAAATAATCAACTGACCAGTAAAATTTTGGTCCAAAAAATTGAATCCGTAAACTTTACTGTAATATCGCAAGCATAAACTAAAATTTTATGAAAAATATATTTTGAAATTTAAATTTCCTGAGTAGTCAGGATTTTGTCTAGGAAATTGCTTCCTTGCTAGCCGATCGAGTATCTACCCCATTATGTAACGGGTGTGAAGTATTCCAGACTTTCCATAGATGTTATGTATGTATGAGTATCACACTGTTAATTCAAATTCTAATAGGAAAAAAAAGAATCATGTTGGAAATTTTAGTACAATCATATAAGTATGAGTCTTTTTTAGAAAATGACTCAAACCTCAATTTAAATAAAACATATATAATATATAATATTTGGTTAGGTTAGGTGACTCAATGACCAACTTCATGTATTAGGCAGACTTGAATCACGATCTCTGGGAATGGCCGATAATGGCCATCTAAATTTGAGTAAAATTGATATCTGAATACCTTGAACATCAAAATTCGTAGCAGTAAACCCGAGGTCGACCATTATTTGTACTAGGTGGTTTTGGTTAGGTGACTCAATGACCAACTTCATGTACTGGCCAGACCTGAATCACGATTTCTGGGAATGGCCGATAATGGCCATTCAAATTTGAGTAAAAATGATATCTGAACACCTTGAACCTCAAAATTCGTAGCAGTAAACCCGAGGTCGACCATTATTTGCACTAGGTGGTTTTGGTTAGGTGACTCAATGACCAACTTCATGTATTAGCCAGACTTGAATCACGATCTCTGAGAATGGCCGATAATGGCCATCCAAATTTGAGTAAAAATGATATCTGAACACCTTGAAGATCAAAATTCGTAGCAGTAAACCCGAGGTCGACCATTATTTGCACTAGGTGGTTTTGGTTAGGTGACTCAATGACCAACTTCATGTACTGGCCAGACCTGAATCACGATCTCTGGGAATGGCCGATAATGGCCATCCAAATTTGAGTAAAAATGATATCTGAACACCTTGAACCTCAAAATTCGTAGCACTAAACCCGAGGTCGACCATTATTTGCACTAGGTGGTTTTGGTTAGGTGACTCAATGACCAACTTCATGTACTGGCCAGACCTGAATCACGATCTCTGGGAATGGCCGATAATGGCCATCCAAATTTGAGTAAAAATGATATCTGAATACCTAACCTCAAAATTCGTAGCAGTAAACCCGAGGTCGACCATTATTTGCACTAGGTGGTTTTGGTTAGGTGACTCAATGACCAACTTCATGTACTGGCCAGACCTGATTCACGATCTCTGGGAATGGCCGATATTGGCCATTCAAATTTGAGTAAAAATGATATCTGAATACCTTGAACCTCAAAATTCGTAGCAGTAAACCCGAGGTCGACCATTATTTGCACTACGTGGTTTTGGTTAGGTGACTCAATGACCAACTTCATGTACTAGCCAGACTTGAATCACGATCTCTGAGAATGGCCGATAATGGCCATCCAAATTTGAGTAAAAATGATATCTGAACACCTTGAACATCAAAAATCGTAGCAGTAAACCCGAGGTCGACCATTATTTGCACTAGGTGGTTTTGGTTAGGTGACTCAATGACCAACTTCATGTACTGGCCAGACCTGAATCACGATCTCTGAGAATGGCCGATAATGGCCATCCAAATTTGAGTAAAAATGATATCTGAATACCTTGAACATCAAAATTCGTAGCAGTAAACCCGAGGTCGACCATTATTTGCACTAGGTGGTTTTGGTTAGGTGACTTAATGACCAACTTCATGTACTAGCCAGACTTGAATCACGATCTCTGAGAATGGCCGATAATGGCCATCCAAATTTGAGTAAAAATGATATCTGAATACCTTGAACATCAAAATTCGTAGCAGTAAACCCGAGGTCAACCATTATTTGCACTAGGTGGTTTTGGTTAGGTGACTCAATGACCAACTTCATGTACTAGTCAGACCTGAATCACGATCCCTGGGAATGGTCGATAATGGCCATTCAAATTTGAGTTATATTGACATCAGTGTTATTCAAAACATCTAGAAGATCAAAAGTCGTAGCAAAAAAACTGAATTTGTCATTTGATAAGAATAGCTTATTAAGCTTAGTTTTTACCTGTATTTACCTATGACAATGATAAAAATCTGGATATTTTGAAAAGGGGATAATCATTGTTTAACTCTATAAAAATATTAACTACAGATAAAATATTTTTATAATTGTTCTTATTTGATTTAGAACTAATTAATATATCACATACTCAAACCCTAATCGGCATTTTCAAGTTGAAGTACTTTTAAATTAAATTCGTTTAAGGAGATGTATTTAAAATACAAATATAGGTAGATATAGTAGAACGATCTGATGTTACTGAAATACAAACATACATACGAGTAGTTATATATTTACGCCTCATAAAGCATTAGAAAAATAAATTGATTATATGAGAAAAAGCCTCATGCCATTTTTCGCTTAACTGGCATCTGACGGAATATTTTTAGAACTAGAGCGAATTTCTCAAAAAACTAGTTTTAATATAATATAAACGTCATAGTTGACTGAAGTTCGACATTATATTATAAAAAATGTTTAATTAGTTTACAATTCATGTAATAAAATAATGCTGAAATAAAATAAAATAACATAAGGCTTTTTCTCATATAAACAAATCGCATAGAAAGTGGCGCTAACTAGGCAGCGTTTAAACGATTAATAATCATTTCATCATTGCCGCTATATATGGCCACGATAAAATAAAAAAAATTATTGAATTTGTGTTAGTGTCAGACATACTCGATTATACATTTCCATAGAAAAATATTCCTACTATACCAGGGCTGGGATGTTCTAACATCACCATGTTTCGATAATTTATCGAAGTTTATTTCTCGTTTCTGTAGAATAAAATTTATCTCCGTTTCAATTTTTATATCATTTACCAGCCTGATAGATTACAATATTGTGATGTTTTTACTGTGTTTCTATCACCAAATAATTTTTTTTCGGTTGTAGAACGAAAATAAGTGAAATAGATATTGTTCAAATATAGTCTAGTAGGTCGTGATAGCAATAGAGACGAAATAATTGAAAAACGAAACAGAAGTCAAATTAATTCTAGAAGAAAGAGACGTATGCTTCGATAAAATATCGAAAAATGGTGATGTTAGAACATCCCAGCTCAGATTTTTTGTTAGGCATGTTTAATTTTGATTATGTTTCCTTATCCCATTTTCAACCAAAAAATAAAATTAATAAAAATTGCTCAGTTTAAGTCCAAACCACACAAATGTGCGAGTAAAAAAAATATTGTATGTAATGGCGTTTTTGATAAAAAATTTCACTTGATTTGAAGTACAACCAACACAATTGTGTCAAAGTTATAGTGTTTTTGAAAGATTTCACTTGATTTGAAGTACAACCATATATTAAAAATTATCTATATAGGACGTTCGTGTTCTTTTTTCTCTTATCTTATCGTAATTAGATTTTATGTCACGGTGTCACTTTTGTCGTTTTTTTCAAACTTCGAAAAAATATTCGAAGTAAAATCAAATGTCAAAAAGTTTACGATTTTTTATACTTTCCACAGTAAAAATGTACAGAAGCATATCACAGTTGTTCTGAAGTTCTAAGTTCAACTCTTTCACGGTTCGTTTATCCCGTTCTACCTTTTCGCCGTTTCAGCCAATCACTGCCTTAATGCTCTAAACAGTAGGATAGTTTGTAAACGTGTAAACTATAATTTATCTTGCCTTTTTACAATATTCGCATTCTCTAATTGCACTTCAGGATAAAATTTAAAACAGTTAAGATAAATAAATATCAAAGCTTAACACACTTGTGATATATGTAGATTCACATTTAGACTTTGAGGGCCCGTAACTACCGTTCCTATTTAAATTTCAACATTATTTTTATGGATACAAGTTGTTCTAAGCAGCATCTTTTTACAAACAATAGTTGAAGTTGTTATTGGTTGTGGTATAGCTAATTTTACAGGTGAAAATTTTATACAATAAATCATCTTAGCATTTTTAAATCGTATTCTTTAAACATTTTTTTACCCAAGATAAAACAACTGACGACAAGTGAACAAGATAACATTAAACGTTAAAACGAAATTTTAATTTATTTATATCCTTAATAACTCAAAAAATAAAATCACTAGAAAGGTAAATTCTTGCATATACATCAAAGCCACACATAGCCCCAAAAACCATATTGAAATATAGTCGGAGTCGGAAGTTATTCTAAATAAAAATTAAGATATGGTTAGATAAAGATATAAAACAAATCAAATGTTTGAAAGAATATTACAACAGTCAAATAGGTAAAGAAATATTTCGTATGGTAAAGTTGTGTGCAATATAAATTTTAAATACAATTCATCCGTTCAATTTTGATTAACCTTAAAACCGCGTTTGGTGCATTCAGTACCCCAATTGATTTTTGAAAGAAAATAAATTGTTTTTTGCAGTGGATTTGTATTGAAACAACATTACTATGAAAGTCACACATCGTTACTTTAGCGTTTCGGAAATAATACATATTCTCTTGATTGTTGTAGTATTTGGTAAACACTTGTAAAGGAAATTTCTAGCATAACCGTGTTATGGGGCATACAGCGCCCCTAATTGTTTCCCATATATTTTGCACTATTTTCTCTGAAAACGATACTAAACCAAAAAAAAAATTGTTTTTTTTTATAAATAAATTGTTTTTTCCATCGTTTATAACGGAATTCGATATTCATATATAAATACTTGTACGTTATTCACTATTTAGTTTTGTAGTTTGTTTTATACGATAGTTTACATCGTTTATTTCGTAAGTAAATCATACGAGTAGTGCCGTAAAATGGAAAACCAAAACAGTATCAATGAGATTATAAAATTATTGAACCTGCAAATCAGAAGAGAACTTTCAGCAAAGGAAGAAGAACAACTAACCAATTTATGGGTCGTTACGGCCATTGGTTAATAACGGCCGAGAGAATATCGGCGACACTGCAGTAAGCGATAGTGATTCTGATAGTAACGATGAAAATTTTGGCCAAGCAAGCTGATTCGGATATGTATGGTCCAGCAACGATAGGGCATACCCTTATAGACCCACGAATACTGGATTTAACCGAAGGTTTACAAGAGGCAGCGGGCAATGAGGAGGTAATAATCCTCATGTGTGGTGGGCATTACCGAGTGAATCTGAAGAGCAGCGTACTGCTGCAGCAGAACAGAAACGAAAGCAGCACAGCCTTCCAATTGTAAAGCAAACGTTCGATTCAAAAGCTAATACATTTAAATGCTTTCTAACACCAAATATTATTTCGAACGTGGTGTTTGAAACAAATCGCAAGACATGGCGGTTCTACCAATCATGTACCACTCCGAACGCTAGAAAGTGACATGACACAAACGAGGATGAGGTATATGCTTACATTGCTGTTTTTCTTTATGCCGGTTCTGAAAAAGCATCGATGGTACCAGCAAAAGACTTATTTCATAAAACAAATATGCCATTTTATCGTGCTGTAATGTCATTAGAACGATTTGAACAGCTAACTCGTTTCCTTAGATTTGATGACTCACGCACAAGACCCATGCGTCTGAAAGACGACAAATTAGCTGCATTCCGCTACGTATGGAAATTGTTCTTAGATAACTTCCAGAGATTGTATAAACCATATCTAGAACTAACTATTGATGAATAACTATTGATGAACAACTAGTTGCTACTAGAGGCCGCTGCTCCTTTCGCCAATATATCCCGAGTAAACCAGGCAAATATGGATTAAAAATTGTTTGACTGGTTGACGCGTGCACCAACTATCCATTATAACTGTTGAAATTTATGTTGGAACGCAACCGACTCAGAATCGAACTAGACACGTAGCAACTGACCTGGTCTTGCGATTGTCGGATAATTATTTGAATGGCGGATATAATATAACAATGGACAATTTTTACACCAGCATTCATCTAGCCGAGGAACTTGTTAAAAAAATACTACTCAAGTGGGAACAGTAAGATCAAAGAAACCAGAACTGTCACATGATTTTGCAAACGCAGATGTAGCAAAAAAGCGAGGCCTATTTATCTCAATATTTTGCTTTTCAGCCCCAACTTGCCTTGTTAGCTACAGAAGTAACACAAAAAAGAATGTATTACTGCTATCAATGGCGCATGTCTCACGAGTGATTGATGAAATCAAACGTAAACGTAAAATAATTCTGGACTACAACAAAAATAAAGGCGGCATTGATACATCGGATAAGATGGTGAACTCGTTCACGTCTAAGAGAAAAATAAATTGCTGATCGATGGTATCGTTTTTTAACGTAAACGACACAGCACCTTTAGCAGCATATCATTTATTTAGTTTGACAAATCCGTCGTGGTCTCAGGCTAGATCGAGTAGACGAAATATTTTCCTTAAGGCCTTGACGGTGGAATTTGCTGATTGCCATATCAAAAATCGTATCGAAGAAAGTAACCTAAAAGATTTCGCAATGGCAACCATAAAATTGTGTGGTTATACTGTTAGAACTATAAATATATCTCCACTAATTCAAGAAAATAATAAAACAACAAAACGGTGTGAAGATTGTAAAGTAAATCGCAAAAGCACAAAGGGAGATACAAAAACTACTGCAGTGTACCATGTTTGCATCAACCCGACGTGTTCAAAACATTATATTCGGGTTTGCCAAAAATGCTTCCAGACAAATGCAGACGCAATAACCATCGACGAGGAAGTAGAAGAACTGTTCAGTGTAGTGCCATCAACGTCATCTGATTTACCTCCGACCAAACGCCAAATAACACATTCTCCAGTTTAAAAATTTTTGTAACTTTTTAAATTAGATCGTAATTATTATAATTTTTATTTTAAATAATTTATTTTGTATTCTTTAAATAATATAATTAATTGACACAAACACGGTCATATGCTTTTTGTATGTGCACGGATCTAAGGTTAATATTGTATATTCTAAATCGTTTAAAGGTTTTTCTTTATTCTAAGTACAAAAACACACATTATTATGTAATTATTATTTACGATATGTTTTTGAAATCCAATCAAATCTGTGCTAAGCAGATCTCAATTTCACTGAATTTCATTGCTGAAGACAAAATGGCCTATTTAACTTTTTCTGCTCGTGTGAGTTAACGATATCTAAGTATAATAGTTGAATCTTGGAATCTTGAATATTTTCTGTAATCCCGGGATTATCTTACAAGAATTTCGAATAAATTATAAAAACTATGCGTTTTAACAGTTTGAGTCCCAAGTAGCGCGATCGCGCTGTTGAGATTTTATGTCGAGAAAAGCGAAAAACACTTACACTTAATAAACACATTTATTAAATACTTGTTTTTATTTCGTAAAAAAAAAAAAAAAAAAAAAAAAATTGTTCGAAAAGGTTCAAAAATCACTCAGTCAATTTCGGCTTGTTAGACCATCATCAGCCAAAAACAGTAGATACTCCTGATGATGGCGTAACAAGCCGAAATCGATCGAGTGATTTTTTAAAGATTTGGACAATTTTTTTAATTAAAATATTCAAAAATTAATTTGTTTTCTGCGAAATAAAAAACAGTTGTTTAATAAATGTGTTAATTAAGTAAAAAATGTTTAATTAAAAATCATCATCATCTATATTTATAAACCCCGATGGATTTACTTATGGGTTCCAAACACCACCGAAAAGAGCCTACTTCAATCCGACCTCAATAACTTCTCCGCTTGGTGTGCAAAGATCAACCTTGAGTTGAACGTGGGCAAATGTCAAACAATCAAGTACTTTCTCAAACGTGCATATTTTATTTCAAGTGACTATTATATTAACAATGATGCCAATACCAGGGCCAGTTCTGTCCGTGATTTGGGTATCATTTGTGACAGCGAATTAAATTTCAGACGTCACATTGATCGTATTATCAATCAAATAAACTCTGCGCTCGGTTTCATCAAGCGTTGATCGAAAGAATATGACGATCCTTTTCTTACGAAGGTTCTTTATTCAACATTCGTTCTTCTCCTGCTCGAGCATACTAGCTAGGTGTGGTCGCCTTATCATGAGGTTCATTTAAAGAGAGTTGAAACAGTTCAACGTAGATTTCCTACGCCGTTGAGTTGTTAACTGGTTTGATATTTTGGTTATATTTTATTTTGTTTTATTTATTTTAATTTTGTTTAAATCTGTGTGTACTAAGCAGACTCAACTTCGTTGCTTAACTATCCACTTAGTTTGCCTTCTTTTAATAAATTTGATGTTTATACTAATTATTTTGTTTACCGCTTTTTAACTTCTAAATTTTCTCGAATTTCACTGATTTAGCAGTTTGAAATTATTAGTTACAATTCGCGAATCAGAGGGGTAAAAGTTTGTTCGGAATTATTGTTACCATAAGTATTAATATGGCTGTTTCAGCACATTTTTTGTTATTGAAAAATTGTAAGAAAATCGTGAACATATAAAGAAACATAATCAAAATTAAACGTGCCTAACATAAAATCTCGTATAGTAGGAATATTTTTCTATGGAAATGTATAATCGAGTATGTCTGACACTAACACAAATTCAATAATTTTTTTTATTTTATCGTGGCCATATATAGCGGCAATGATGAAATGATTATTAATCGTTTAAACGCCGCCTAGTTAGCGCCACTTTCTATGCGATTTGTTTATATGAGAAAAAGCCTTATGTTATTTTATTTTATTTCAGCATTATTTTATTACATGAATTGTAAACTAATTAAACATTTTTTATAATATAATGTCGAACTTCAGTCAACTATGACGTTTATATTATATTAAAACTAGTTTTTTGAGAAATTCGCTCTAGTTCTAAAAATATTCCGTCTGATGCCAGTTAAGCGAAAAATGGCATGAGGTTGTTTCTCATATATTCAATTTATTTTTCTAATGCTTTATGAGGCGTAAATATATAACTACTCGTATGTATGTTTGTATTTCAGTAACATCAGATCGTTCTACTATATCTACCTATATTTGTATTTTAAATACATCTCCTTAAACGAATTTAATTTAAAAGTACTTCAACTTGAAAATGCCGATTAGGGTTTGAGTATGTGATATATTAATTAGTTCTAAATCAAATAAGAACAATTATAAAAATATTTTATCTGTAGTTAATATTTTTATAGAGTTAAACAATGATTATCCCTTTTTCCAAATATCCAGATTTTTATCATTGTCATAGGTAAATACAGGTAAAAACTAAGCTTAATAAGCTATTCTTATCAAATGACAAATTCAGTTTTTTTGCTACGACTTTTGATCTTCTAGATATTTTGAATAACACTGATGTCAATAAAACTCAAATTTGAATGGCCATTATCGACCATTCCCAGGGATCGTGATTCAGGTCTGACTAGTACATGAAGTTGGTCATTGAGTCACCTAACCAAAACCACCTAGTACAAATAATGGTCGACCTCGGGTTTACTGCTACGAATTTTGATGTTCAGGGTATTCAGATATCATTTTTACTCAAATTTGGATGGCCATTATCGGCCATTCCCAGAAATCGTGATTCAGGTCTGGCTAGTACATGAAGTTGGTCATTGAGTCAACTAACCAAAACCACCTATTGCAAATAATGAACGACCTCGGGTTTACTGCTACGAATTTTGATGTTCAAGGTAAGGTGTTCAGATATCATTTTTACTCAAATTTGGATGGCCATTTTCGGCCATTCTCAGAGATCGTGATTCAGGTCTGACTAGTACATGAAGTTGGTCATTGAGTCACCTAACCAAAGCCACCTAGTGCAAATAATGGTCGACCTCGGGTTTAGTGCTACGAATTTTGATGTTCAAGATGTTGAGTTATCATTTTTACTCAAATTTGGATGGCCATTATCGGCCATTCCCAGAGATCGTGATTCAGGTCTGACTAGTACATGAAGTTGGTCATTGAGTCACCTAACCAAAACTACCTAGTGCAAATAATGGTCGACCTCGGGCTTACTGCTACGAATTTTGATGTTCAGGTTATTCAGATATCAATTTTACTCAAATTTGGATGGCCATTATCGGCCATTCAAAGAGATCGTGATTTAAGTCTGCCTAATACATGAAGTTGGTCATTGAGTCAACTAACAAAAGTCACCTAGTACAAATAATGGTCGACCTCGGGTTTACTGCTACGAATTTTGATGTTCAGGGTATTCAGATATCATTTTTACTCAAATTTGGATGGCCATTATCGGCCATTCTCAGACATCGTGATTCAGGTCTGGCTAGTACATGAAGTTGGTCATTGAGTCAACTAACCAAAACCACCTAGTGCAAATAATGAACGACCTCGGGTTTACTGCTACGAATTTTGATGTTGAAGGTGTTCAGATATCATTTTTACTCAAATTTGGATGGCCATTTTCGGCCATTCTCAGAGATCGTGATTCAGGTCTGACTAGTACATGAAGTTGGTCATTGAGTCACCTAACCAAAGCCACCTAGTGCAAATAATGGTCGACCTCGGGTTTAGTGCTACGAATTTTGATGTTCAAGATGTTGAGTTATCATTTTTACTCAAATTTGGATGGCCATTATCGGCCATTCCCAGAGATCGTGATTCAGGTCTGACTAGTACATGAAGTTGGTCATTGAGTCACCTAACCAAAACTACCTAGTGCAAATAATGGTCGACCTCGGGCTTACTGCTACGAATTTTGATGTTCAGGTTATTCAGATATCAATTTTACTCAAATTTGGATGGCCATTATCGGCCATTCAAAGAGATCGTGATTTAAGTCTGCCTAATACATGAAGTTGGTCATTGAGTCAACTAACAAAAGTCACCTAGTACAAATAATGGTCGACCTCGGGTTTACTGCTACGAATTTTGATGTTCAGGGTATTCAGATATCATTTTTACTCAAATTTGGATGGCCATTATCGGCCATTCTCAGACATCGTGATTCAGGTCTGGCTAGTACATGAAGTTGGTCATTGAGTCAACTAACCAAAACCACCTAGTGCAAATAATGAACGACCTCGGGTTTACTGCTACGAATTTTGATGTTGAAGGTGTTCAGATATCATTTTTACTCAAATTTGGATGGCCATTTTCGGCCATTCTCAGAGATCGTGATTCAGGTCTGACTAGTACATGAAGTTGGTCATTGAGTCACCTAACCAAAGCCACCTAGTGCAAATAATGGTCGACCTCGGGTTTAGTGATAGGAATTTTGATGTTGAAGGTGTTCAGATATCATTTCTACTCAAATTTGAATGGCCATTATCGGCCATTCCCAGAGATCGTGATTCAAGTCTGGCTAATACATGCAGTTGGTCATTGAGTCCCCTAACCAAAACCACCTAGTACAAATAATGGTCGACCTCGGGTTTACTGCTACGAATTTTGATGTTCAGGGTATTCAGATATCAATTTTACTCAAATTTGGATGGCCATTATCGGCCATTCTCAGACATCGTGATTCAGGTCTGGCTAGTACATGAAGTTGGTCATTGAGTCAACTAACCAAAACCACCTAGTGCAAATAATGAACGACCTCGGGTTTACTGCTACGAATTTTGATGTTGAAGGTGTTCAGATATCATTTTTACTCAAATTTGGATGGCCATTTTCGGCCATTCTCAGAGATCGTGATTCAGGGCTGACTAGTACATGAAGTTGGTCATTGAATCACCTAACCAAAGCCACCTAGTGCAAATAATGGTCGACCTCGGGTTTACTGCTAGGAATTTTGATGTTCAAGGTGTTCAGATATCATTTTTACTCAAATTTGAATGGCCATTATCGGCCATTCCCAGAGATCGTGATTCAAGTCTGGCTAATACATGAAGTTGGTCATTGAGTCTCCTAACCAAAACCACCTAGTGCAAATAATGGTCGACCTCGGGTTTAGTGCTACGAATTTTGAGGTTCAAGGTGTTCAGATATCATTTTTACTCAAATTTGGATGGCCATTATCGGCCATTCCCAGAGATCGTGATTCAGGTCTGACTAATACATGAAGTTGGTCATTGAGTCAACTAACCAAAACCACCTAGTGCAAATAATGGTCGACCTCGGGTTTACTGCTACTAATTTTGATGTTCAAGGTGTTCAGATATCATTTTTACTCAAATTTGGATGGCCATTATCGGCTATTCACACAGATCGTGATTCAGGTCTGGCCAGTACATGAAGTTGGTCATTGAGTCACCTAACCAAAATCACCTAGTGCTAAGAATGCACGACCTCGGCTTTACTGCTACGAATTTTGATGTTCAAGGTGTTCAGATATCATTTTTACTCAAATTTGGATGGCCATGTTCGGCCATTCCCAGAGATCGTGATTCAGGTCTGGCTAGTACACAATGTTGGTCATCGAGTCACCTAACCAAAACCACCTAGTGCTTATAATGCTCGGCTTCAGATATTTTGCTACGAATTTTGTTATTCTCGGTGTACTGATTTTATTTTATTCAAAGTTAGATGGCCAATATTAGCCATTTCTGATATTTGTTATTCAGGTCAGAGTCACTTATCAGTACTCAGTAGATTTTTTTGTTTTTTTTACTACATTTTGATGGCTATTGACGACCATATCTGAATATTGTGATTCAGTTCTCGCTAATTCGTTAAGTAGTTGATCTGGCACCTACCTAAACGCATCTTGTTTTAATAATGCACGCTTCTAGTTGATTGGTACCATTTTTTATTAAGTTTTACTGCTTAAAAAGGACCTTCTTATTTGCTTATAAATGTAAAAAAATTCTTAAGTTGATTCGGTAGTTTCTTAATCTCTGGAAAAATCTCTGGAATTTTCTTATTAGAATTCAATGAGAAATTTATAATTGGTTTGAGTTCAGTATATTTGGTTTGCGTCCCGACTGTTTTAGTACAATATTTTGGTTAAATATTTTATGGTTATGTTACAGTAATATTTTTTTCTCCGTAATTTATCAATTAAAATTTTAATTTTTACTTTATTTATAAGATACTATATTTTTCTGCCATTTTAATTAAGACAATTTGATATACGTCTTATAAATATACTGATAAAATTTGCTCGATTTCATTAAACTTATCTTGATGTGGTTAAAAATTTGTTCTATGCTTTCTAAACTATTTAAAATAATGTAAAATCAAACATAATATTTTACTTTTCATTAAGAATTTCGCAAATTAAAAATCATAACAGTGTACTCCACACAACTACATAGAAAGGCTTTAAAATTCCAATTGGAATTGGCAGAATTCCAATTAGATGTGTATACGTATACGAATTTAATCTATGGAAAAATCTATGGAATATTTCACGGGCCCCATTATGTATACGTGAAAATTTTGGATCCTGTTTTTGCATTGTCTAAGAAACTCAGTTTATAATTTAGTACAATAAATTGCGTCTCTGAAAAGTTATTATTCGAGTATATAATTTAGATTTTTTATATACATACAGCACTATCGAATAACAATAAACCATCCTTGATGGATTTTACAATTGTTAACAAAAAATTTGGATAAATAAAGTTGTCATGGATTTGTCATGATAATCGCTCTAATACAAACAAATCAAGTTCGCGCATTTGCAAATCAATTAATTTAGGAATGAATAAAATAAGACCATAAAACAATATAAGCGTACAAAATTAATAATTAAATAAATAAAATAAAAATACCTGTAATTAATAAATTTTGCGTGGGTTCGCTAATTTGCTAACTGGAACATTCGGATTCATTCACTAATGAAACATTGCTCCATTTAGATGACAATTTTCCTGTGGGATTTTTTTTCCCTGGCTTGCGAGGCAAGAAATAAGTTTGCCCCTTGTTGCATTTCCAAATAAGTCATTTTTCGAGATTTGGATTTATAAAAATCTACCAAACATTGCGTCAAATCTTTTAGGTTCGTAGAATTTAATTTATCGAAATTCTCGTAACTTATTAAAACTAGTTGACCCTTTATAGTGGCTTGCAATACTGATGTCACAGCATTGCTGTTCAGACATAGTGTTACTGAAGTCTCGGTTGTATTCCACGTGGTTTTTGATGAACTAGTTTTGCTTGAGGAAATCTCATTTGAAATTTTTTCTAACCACTCAAGGACCTTTGCAGTAGTAGCATTGGACATCGACACTGTAGCATCATATGTAGTGTTTACTCCCTATAATAATATAATATTTTATATTAGATTGTGTAAATAGACGTAAACATAACTTACTCTACTCTCCTTCCATTCAAATAATCTCTTTTTGAGTAGGGAGCGCTCCCCAAAAAATGTAAAATCAAGTTTCTCAAATATTTCGTCGATATCTGAGTGGTTCAATGCTTCCAAATGGGCTAGCGTATTATATCCGTATGCCTTCAAAAGTTCGCAGGTTGCTACGCTCAATCCCCATGAATTTAATAAGTTTTGCGTTTTATCCAATTCCACATTATCAAATATTAATGGCGGAATCACGATACACGATAATATTTTAAGTTTACCACTTTCATCTACAGATACTGTGCCATTATTTAATGCACCATTATCACCCTTAACCACTTCATCGATATTAGCACATATAATATGTCTACAAGCACTTCATCGTTATCAACCTGATTATCGTCCAATATCGCATCATCGTTATCAGCCGAATTATTATCCATTACTACAATTTATAACCTTACTAATATAATAGATTTTTTTTACACTGCAATTTATAATAAACTTTGCACACTATATAAAAGTAGTTTCACTTCATATGCTCGTACTTATAACAAGGTTTGATAATATCAAATAATTACAAATATCACGCTTCGAATTAAAAATATTGACTTAGCAGCCTTTTACATCTAAACGCACAATCGACGTGCACTGATTCTCTAAAAAACACGATAATGCGTAAACGCAAAAATAAACAAAACCACTCAGGATTGTTGTTTTAATTTGTGTAAAATCGAAAAGCTTACTATGGTTTTCACGTTTACACATTATCTTGCGTTTTAGAGAATCAGGCTATACAGAATGTAGTTTAGATTTTCTATCACTGTGCTAGTTAGAAAATGTGACAAGCTGGGCACCCGGGGGGTAAACCTAATTCGAGTACGCTGAATTCAATGGTGCTAGTCCCATTTCAAAGTTAGTCCCCATTTTTGAGATATCGCTATCGACATGTTTTGGCTCTGAGTCAAAACATACCCTCATTTTCAAGTTGATAGCTCCTGAACCATTAAGATTTTCGTTATGCATTCTTCACCAAAGTTATTGCGCACGTCAAGACCAACAACTTTGCTGAACATATCAAGACCGAAAAACGACATCTACAATCACATTTTTGTGTTATTTTTCCATATATGTGTGTTTTACTTAGGCCAAGGTTAACTTGGAGCGGCACTTCCGCACACTTAGACCAGGAGTGCCCCGTTGTGATACCAGAGGAACACATTTCCCGTTTACCCCTGTTCAAAACCATTCGGAGCTACGTACGTACCGCAAAATATCTCGCACTCCACATTCTGCGAGATCTGAAAGGCTGGTCACACTGGACAAGCCCAAATACCTATGTCTTCTGTATGATAGTGCCGGACACGAGCATAGGAAGTTATCTAAAGTCTCTTCTTCCTTTTCGTCCATGCAACTTCTACAAAGTTATTCGTCTGTAGACCCAGCCTTCTCGCATGTTCCTCAAAAAGGAATTGTCTTGTCAGTTTTGGCAAAAGCTTCTCACAGAAGACTCCGGCTCCTACCTTGCCCTTTCGAGAGACATAAGTACACAGGTAAGGCTAAATACAGCTGGAATTCGGTATACTTAGGCCAAACAAGACGCTCATCTCAGATAAGATACAAAGAACACATCACAAGTATATAAAATCAAGTTTCGTACAACACATAAAAACTGAAAACCATACACTAAATTCAATAAAAATGTCACCATTTTGCACAGAATCAAAAAAGGACTGAAATTAAACAGGTGTACTAATTTGACTCACGAGTCGTGAGTCAAACTACGGCCAAAATTCACACCCTGAAATTATACAAAAACAAAAACACCCACAATTTACTTCGCGACAAAATCAACACAAAACCCAAATAAAATTTACGACACAGTAGCAAAAAGTAAACCGAAGAAGAGATTATTCTCGAAATTGATATTTCTAAAAGAGTTAAAAAATTGGCACAATAAGTAAAAACTAAAAACTGTAATATAAAATTAAAAATAAAAAGTTTTTCATTTAAATATATAAAGTGACAAAAGAACACAAAAAATAAAGTGAAAATCGTCTTGTGAAATCTGGTGAAATAAATAATATGGATAGGTGTTTTAAACTCAAGTGCTTTTGTTATGTGTGCGGAGAATTTACAATTATGAGCAATCGTTGCAAAATAAGTGATTAAACCGCTGATTTAAATCGACTATGCTTTTGACAAAATGTTATTAATTGGACGCCGTCTTTTGTTTGGACAACATGCATTTTCGTTCGGTATAGATGGCAAAACACTGGAGCCGCAATGCCATTTGGTGTCCCGATGATATGGGCCGATCCACAAGGACATGATGCAGTTCAATGTTATGGATGCATGAATTATATTCTCAGTACAAACAGAAACAAAATTGGTTCTTTGACATACACTGCAACAAGAAATACTCATCTACCGCTGCCGCTTTCAGATGAAATACCTGTTCCGGAAAGATAAAACCCAACTGAGGATTATTTACCAACAACATTTGAATCAGGTGAAACCGGAGAAACATCTGCATCAATATATCAACTATCAAATGTCACTCATCACATTGAAATCTCGCAAAGTCGTTTGGATATTATGGTACGACGCTTGAAACTATCTCAGCCGCAAGCCATTCTTTTGTCAAAGGATTTAAAACAAGTGAACATTTTGGCTCCAAATGTTCGGATATATGGAGCAATAAATCGTCATCGTCATTTTACGAATTTTTTCAAATTAATTGAGAATAATTCACTCGCTTGTTGCACTGATATCCGAGGTTTGGTAACCACAATGCACAATGCATATAATCCTGAAGATTGGCGATTGTTCATCGATTCCTCTAAAAGCAGCTTGAAGGCAATTCTCCTTCACGTTACCAACTCAAAGAATTCCATTCCAATTGCACGCAGCACAAACACAAAGGAAACCTATGCATCAATGAAAAAAATCATCGATTTGATTAACTACAATGACCATCAATGGAAAGTTTGTGCAGATTTGAAAAGTGATAGCTCTTTTAAGTGGCATGCAATTGGGTTACACTAAAAACATGTGTTTTATGTGCTTATGGGATACTTGTTTTAAAGGCGACCAATACAACGAACGGAACTGGGTGACATTTGTTGGAATTTGCAAGAGGAAGAAGAACCCGAAGACGACATGAGCAAATCAGAAAAATTGAAATTTAAAAAAAAATGTTAATTTTTTAGGAAAAAATTGAGAAAAATCAACTGAATCAATTTAGTTTTCTTTTAAATAGCTTCTATTGTATCTATATTTGCCGATGAGATGTTTATTCGATCGATTTAAATTCAATAAATAGACAAAAAATGATAAAAAACATGTTTTTCGTCGAAATGAAAAGCAAAAAATAAAATTACACAAAAATGTGATTGTAGATGTCGTTTTTCGGCCTTGATATGTTCGGCAAAGTTGTATGTCTTGGCTTGCGCAACAACTTTGCTGAAGAATGCATAACGAAAATCTTAATGGTTCAGGAGCTATCAACGTGAATATTATTATTATTATTCTCTTTATTTAGAAAAACGGGTTACATACATTAATAAAAATCATAAACTATTTCTAATAAAGTTAGAGCTCCTAATAGGTTTTTAGAACCTGTGGGGAAGCAAGAAAGAAAAAAATCATGAAATTTAGGTTGCCAAAAGTGTACAAATAAAAATAATAAATTAAAAACTATCATAAAAGAATAAATAAATAATACATACAATAAAATTAAAATTCCAGCTCATATTTAGTGAATACAGTACAAAAAAGAAAAATTAGAAGTAGGTTTCAATGTTGTCTATATTAATCAGCCAGTGTCGAATCATTTTATCAAAATAGTGTTTGCGGCCAATCGGAATGATTTTCAACTCTATTGGTAATTTGAGAAACCAATACAATCCCATATAAAAGTATGACCTTCTGAACCTTTCATTATTACAACGTAAACCGGCAAAGTTGTTCGGATTCCTTAAAGTATACGTGTGATGAATACGACTATGGAAACTGGAACTCCGAACAAAAAACATCTTTAATACCTTATAAACATAGAGATATCTTAAAGGTAATAATTTCAAATCTCGAAATAAGGGAATTGTTGGAGTTGTTAAAGGCCGACAATAAATCAATTTAATAATCCGTTTTTGTGAAATGTATAGGTCCTCTATATTGGAAAAATAAATTCCACCCCAGCTTGATATACCATACATAATAATAGATTCAACTAGTGCATGATATAGAACTCGCAGTGTTGACGGTGGGCATAATTGCTTCAGATGGTAGAATTTATAAGTCGCAGTAATAACATTTTTTCTGACAATGGTGAGATGAGAATTCCATTTCAACTGCGAATCGATGGTAACTCCTAAGTACTTAAACTCATTTACGAGGGAAATTTCAAAGCACTGCGATGAACATGAGTGTCCAGAGCAAAATGGAACATGATACAAAACCTTAAAATTGGGAGATGCGGCCTGACCAAAAAACATTACTCTGGATTTATTACTAAGAGCCAGGCGATGGTAGTAAAAGCAATTACCAAGATTCACTAAGTCTGTGCAAACTAGGTTCTGTAATTCCGAAGGGTTTGCTGAAGTGTAACTTAATGCTAAATCGTCCGCAAATGCAGTGGTGTGCCCCAGAAGATCGATGTCGAATATAGAATTTATGTAGATTAAGAATAGAATAGGTCCTAATACTGATCCCTGCGGAACGCCGCAATTTAAGTAACCAGGTTCACTAAATTTATCATTTATTTTAACAATTTGGCTACGATTGTTGAAATAACTAACAAACCAGTCAAAAACTTTACCTATGATACCTATATTTAATAATTTGTTTGCAAGAACCTCGTGATCCACCGTGTCAAACGCTTTTGCAATGTCTAAAAATAACGAAGCGGTTTTTTGCGAATTGTTAAAAGCCGAGTAAACATAACTGAGGTGATGTAGTAGTGCTTCTTCAGAGGATCTTCCTGCTAAGAAACCAAATTGACTACGGCTAAAAAAATTGATTTTCTCCAGATAACCGAGCAATCTACGTTTTATTATTTTCTCAAATAGTTTGGAGAAGGAACTTAGCAACGAAATAGGTCGATAATTATTTAGTAATAGCACATCACTTTTCTTATGAATTGGAATTACAAGGGCTGATTTGAAAACATCTGGAAATACACCACTTTCTAGGCTGAAATTGAAGAGTACTAAATACCACACGCAATTTTTTAAGATTAGGTTGTCGATTCCGTCAATTCCACAAGAGTGTTTATTTTTCAAACTACTAATCTCTTTTATAATCTCTCTGGCGCTAATCGAATCAAACACACAAGACATACTAGGTGAAGTGGTCGAGCCTAAAACATATCTGCTATAGCCTGGAGAATTAGGCGAAAAGTTAGTGTTGTTCAAATTATTTGTTATCTCCGATGGAACGTTGACGAAATAAGTATTGAATTCATTACTTATAGATTGATAATTTGAAATAAGAACATCAGATTGGTATTTGTAAATTTTGGTGATTCGGTTTTTGTCTTTATTTGTTCCCAAAACTTCATCAATAGCCTTCCATGTGAGTTTAGAACTATTTTTAACATACTCAAATTTCTTCTTGTAAAATGAATTTTTGACAAATTTAATTCTAGCATTTACTTCCTTGGAGAGTTTCTTGACAAATTTTTCCAAACGTGCATTAGTGGGATTATGGCGTAATTTTCTAGAGAATTTTTTTAATTTATGAACCTTCAAAAGGAGATAAGACTTCATCCACGGTTTCAGTTTTTTTAATGTAGGGGCAGAAGATTCGACCTTAGATTCACGAATGTGCGATTTCAGAATAAATAAGAACCTATCAAAAGCGATATTGCAGTTATTCTCACCATAAACAGTAGCCCAACTTTCAGATTGTAGTCGAGCATTCAGACGGCTATAGTCAACTCTCGAAAAATTAGCAGCTACACTATTTTGAAGCACAGGGATCTGAGATGCAAAAATGTTTAGCTTTATTAAGTTGTGGTCAGATAGATGAATCGGTGTGTTTTCCACAGTAAAAATAAACGAATTTGTTGATTTGATGAACACATGATCAAGACAAGATGAATGTCTAGTAGCTTCATTTAAAAGGCTTAGAAATCCGTGGGAGGCTAACATGGTAAGATAACTATAGCATTCATTGATGATATTAAGTAAATTTATGTTGATGTCTCCCAGAATAACTATGTTATTATTATTAATTGATAGAAGTAACTCCTCAATATCGACACAAAACGAGTTTACCGGTTTATTACAAAATCTATAAATGCAGATCAAGGTCTAATCATGACGCCCCAAGGTAACATTTAAAATTAAAACATCAGCTGTGGTCCAGTTGTAACAATGAAAAGAAGATACAGTTAAATTTTGATTGATAAACACACCAACACCACCAGATCTATAATCATCATTACAGCAAGCAATGAAATTATAATTTGGCAGTCTGTAATATGAAGATTCGTGTGAGTAAATCCAGATTTCCGAAACAAATATTAATAGTGGTTGCACTTTTAAACTAGATAAATAAGCATTGAAAATGTCGAAGTTTGCTCTCAAACTTTGAATGTTTTGGTGAATTACACTACACATAATATAAGACTAACAATTCAATATACATACAACAAATACCGAAAAACAAATTTTGAAGAGTGAGAGCAAAGTACAACATTTTCAATACAGTCAGATAAATCACAACAACGAATAATCTATTCCAAGTAAATTTCAAAATATTCCGACTAATTATAAATAAATTTGAAAATGTTAAAAAAATAAGTTTTAAGTTTTTTGAGTAAATCACTAAAAAATAACTCAAACAGTGTTTAAACATCATCCAAATCATAACAAACACTACCACCATAAAAAAAATAATTACCGGAATCAAAACAGCTGACTGATTAATATAAACAAATATTATTTTTGACAACAAAATGTATAAAGAGTTAAGCTGGAATATGGAAAAAATATATAAAAAACAAATATGAGCTAATAAAGGTAAGATAAAAAAAACTACTTAACGTTACATTATTTAATTCTAGATACCGAAGCAGCAACCGCTTTATCCAATTGCTAGTGTATGATGTTCTGGATACGAAAAATATCGTTCATGGAGTGAATACGATAGACGTCAGAATCAGCCGATTTCTTTAGGTAAATTTGTCCGGCTTTGCACCATAAATATTTAAAGTTTGATGACAATTTTATGTTTTTAGCCTCATGATACAGCTGTGATTGGAATTTTGAAAGGCGGTGCATTATATGGATTTGATGCTCCTGGTGGTTTTGTGGCAAGATGATATCCAGATCTTTAGTGTAAAGTGTTTTAATTTTGCGCATTTGCGTTAAAACTTTTTGTTGTAGATCAATGGATTTTAGTTTTACAATAAAGAAGTTGTGACGAGTTACATAATTGTTGGTTTTATTCAGTGTGGTTTTGCTAACGTTTCTACGAATGGGTTCGATCGATAAAATATCATCCGGTTGAATGGAATTTTCGACTTTACTAATTGTGTTGAAAATCATTCCACTAATGTCAACATGTTCCATCGGCAAGCCACTGATTGTAATGCTTGAAGCGTTTAGCATTTGAGCTGGTTTGTCATAATCAGCCTCCATTTGATGCAATTTTGCAGACTGGATACTAAACTGGTCTTCTAGATGTTTAAGTTTCGAAGTGAGAGCATCGTTCGCAGCTTGGAGAGTATGTACTGCGTCTTTAACTTTATCCAGAGCAGATAGTTTCTTTTCCATTCGTTTTAATTGAATCATAATATCGGCTAGACTCACGTTCACATCACATTCAGAGTCCGAGATTTCGTTGTCAATCACAGATTGACTGGATTGTAGACGACAGCTTTCACATAACCAATTGACAGTTCGATTTTAATATCACTTAACAATTCCTGTGAGATACAAGCGCACTTAACATGGTAGAAATTTTCACAAGGACCGCTACATTTAATACCAGGAAGACGTCCTTTTTTTGTGATATTGGCACCACACGAGCGGCAGGTTACGGTCATTGTTTTACAAAGGCGCGAAATTGATTGACAATAAAATGGTTGACGATGTTGTACTTTGGTATGAAGATGTGAATCACGCACGAATAAATTAACAAATCCCTTATATTTTTGGTGAACTATATTTTAAATATGACTTAATGATTTTATTAATATAAAAATTAAAGCAAAAATTAGGTAAATTTAATTATTTTATTTATTTTTATTATTTTATTATTTTAGACGTATTTTAGATGTTTACACTTTGACAACTGTTTGCTGAATATATATGAGTGTATATTTTGACAAATTTTTGACTCAGAGGCAGAATATGTCGCAAGCGATATCTCAAAAATGGGGACTAACTTTGAAATGGGACTAGCACCATTGAATTCAGCATACTCGAATTAGGTTTACCCCCCGGGTGCCCAGCTTGTCACGCAAAAAAATTTTTAAGTTCGAGCACAGTGAAATTAGTATAAATTTCTTATATGTTTAAACACGATTTCATAAATTTACGTGAAATCCCATCAAAATAATCTCATGTGCTTTTTACGCTATTTGCCGTAGGCACTTGGCGAAACACACTTATACTTAATAAACACATTTTTATTAATCACTTGTTTTTGTTTCGCAGAATATTTTTCAAAAAGTTTAAAAAATCACTCGATCGATTTCGACTTGTTAGGTCATCATCGAGTAGATACTCCTGATGATGACCTAACAAGTCGAAATCGATCGAGTGATTTTTTAAACTTTTTGAAAAATATTCTGCGAAACAAAAACAAGTGATTAATAAAAATGTGTTTATTAAGTATAAATCTCATGTAATGTACCGTTAAGAATTTAAAGTGAATTTTCATATTGATTTTAGATGATACCACATGGAAAAAGAATAAGGAATCGTTTTATTTGATGGTTTTTTACGTGAAAACACATAATATTGATTTACGTGGCGATCCTATTAAAAATACGTCAATTTTTTTTCTGTGTGTGGTAACTGATCATAGACCACTAGTTAGTTTATTTACACACAAGAATTCATCATCAAAATTAACACGAATAAGGTTAGATTTACAAGATTATAATTTCGAAGTACATTTCAAAGCGGGGAAAATGAAGACAAACGCAGATGCTTTATCGAGAATTCAAATAAACTCTGATACTTTGAAAGCCATGATACCAACAGAAGATGAAGTCAAAAATATAAAGGTAGTTACGAGAAGTAAAACAAAGAAATTACAGGAAATAAACGAAAATAAAACTGAAGTAGGAGAACAGGATCCAATTATATACATTGTGGCCAAATGAATATTTGGGATAGTACTTCTATAACGAGATTTAAAACGAGCAATTAGATTGAAATTTGAAAATGCTAATATAAATAATGAAAGGGTATCCAGTAATAATGATAAATAAAATAAAATAAGAGACTCCAATATAAATGAAAATAAAAGGTTAACCAGAAATAAAAATAAAAATAATGAAGGTTTGCAAATAAATATTGAATTAAGAAATAACATTCCACGAAAAGTAATTATAGAAATTAGTGATAATCCATACTCAGAATTAGATTTGATTTTGGAGAAACTAATATTGAAAATGAAGAAATCGGGAATTTATGAATTAGCGCTAGCGGATGAAGATAAAATATTTGAATATATAAATAAAAAAGAATTTAAAGATAAATATAATAAAATGCATGCAAAAATATTGAAAAATGATAAGCAAACCAATCTAAATATAATGATATATAAGGCGCCAAAAGAAATTAAAGATAAAAATAAAATGAATGAATTAATAAAAGAATATCATGATTCAACCCATGGAGGTCACGCAGGAGTCAAAAGATTAATTAGCAAATTAAAACAGAAATATATATGAAAAATATGAATAAAATAATAAAAAATTATGTCAAGCAATGTGAAAAATGTACAAGAAATAAGCAAGTTAGAAAAATTAGGGAACCATTAGTAATTACAGATACACCTACAACAAGTTTTGAAACAGTAGCTATAGATACAGTAGGACCATTAAAAATCTCGAATGACTATAGATAAAAATAAATTCACAATTCAATGCGAATTAACTAAATTCATTGAAGTTTTCCCAATTGAAAACAAAGAAGCTAAAACAATAGCACGAGTACTAGTAGAGAAATTTATTTTAAAAGATTAAAAACAGACTTAGGGACTGAGTATATAAATAAACTTATGGTAAATATCTGTAAATTATTAAAAATTGATCATATAAAATCAACACCATATCATCATGAAACTTTAGGTTCATTAGAAAGAAATCATAGAGTATTAAATGAATATTTGTTATCTTTCACAAATGAGTATGACTGGGATATATGGATTCCGATAGAAAATTATGTAAAAGAATTAAGATTAAGATTAAGAGTTGCGCATAAAAAAGCAAATGAATTATTGAATTTAGCCAAAATAAAAAGAAAGGAGCAAAAAGACAATAAAGTTCAAAGTATAGGATTGAAAATAGGTGATTTAGTATACTTTGAAACGGGTTAGCCTCTTACCTATTGAGGCCAGCCCGGTTTCACAGGATTTGCCACTACCCATGTTCGCACTCCTTGCGGCATTTATTCCCGCAGCTCAGTCTTTTAGAGGAAAATGGCGTGGGTATTGGAGTGCATGGATAGCGGCCTTGCTAGCCGCAGAAGAAATGGGGAACAGTTGAGTGGGGTAACGGACCCCTACATAGTGGCAGTGTCAGCCGACCCGTTATGCGGATCGAGTCGACCGCGGTTGTATATTATGGTGTTTACACCACCATATTAGATCGACTAATACGATAAGGAGAATATAATGGCCTCGGGCCCACAACGAAAGTTAGTAAGTATTATGGGTACCACGGTGGTTTTGGCAGAAAGGGAAAGAGTGCCTATGTCACAACATTCCCGTCCCGAGAGACAGCCAAAAGAACACCCTGCTACCTGTGCCGTAAGAGTTAGTATGGCGAGCCCTGGTATACTTACCAATTTACCGCTTTGTTCTTCACCAAAAAAAACACAATATTTACTTTATACAGAAAACTTTATTCACAAGATCAAAACCAAAACAAAAAAAACTAGGTATGTATTTAACTTAATTATCCGCCGAGCTGAGCTACTACCCGGATAATTAATGTTCACTGACTGCCTCCAACCGAGAAAATTTCGCGGTATTTATTCCAAAATTAATTACTTGTTGAGAGAGAGAATTTACATTTTAACCCAGTGATTAAAATTGTTCTCTCAATCAACTTACATTTTATTTTTGATGACAATCCAGAAAACCTTTAGAAACCGCGCATGTTGTGAATTTCCGGCTCGTATTTGCTACTAGCGGAAGTTTGTACAACAACAAATACAAATGGTTTTGATTTTCACATAGGTTGACGTATTCGTAAATATGTCAACGCTATACATAAATAAACCACTTGCATTTATCGTGTACTTGAAAAATGTAGAGATGTCGAATTACATAAACTATTTACGCTTACCCCACAGAAACTCATTAAAAAAAAATTCTAACATGAATTAATTAAATGGCCTTGTAGTAAAAAGAAAATGTGAAGACGTAGCATGACTGGTACATAAGTTAGATATAGTTAGAGAATTATCTCCAAAGTCATGCAGATAAGAAAATTATTAGTTTTTTTGTTTGGGATAGGTTAGTAACGGAATTTAAATAGAATTCCGTTACAACTTAACAAAAGAAAATAGAAGAAAACATGAAAGTCCATATTTAGGTCCATTTAAAAATAATAGAAAGAAGAGGAGTAAATTCAATAATAGAAATTAATAATGAGAAGAAGGAAATACAAAATAATAGATTAAAAAAATGTTATCATAATTAAATTAAGTATTAAAAATTTTAAATTTTTGTAAAATATAAAATTTTTTTTTGAGGGATGAGGGTGTAATGAGATAACATTACATTCCATTCGTTTGTAGATGCATACACGTATATTGTAAAATATAGTAAATATCGTAGTAAGAAAAATGTAAACATAAACAAAAATGTAAACATAAGCAAATTGTGAAGTTCATTACGATTCATACATAAAGAATGCGTTATCGTATTTCAAAATAATTAAATGATGAAAATTGATGAGTAAACTAAAATTATAAATCGAAGTTGAACGTATTCTTTATGCAGAATAGGCAATAAACTAATTAAATATTTTGTGTATGATTAGCTGTATAATTTGGTATATAAAGGCCAAAATTAGTAAAAGAAAATCAGAAATAAATTGGACAAGCTGAGTATAAACTCGCAATCAATTGTTTTCTCAATTTTGACCGCCTTACTGAAAACATAAGTTGCAACAATAAGGTAACGAGCACGGTGAGGGCCAAATATGCTGCTTTAGTTGATGCGTTAACTTATTGTTAACAGCTTCAGAAGCGCAGGCCACTCTTCTCCACATATAAATATCTCTAGCAATTCAAACTTCATTACATTAAAACCAAATTTATTACAATAATTCCATTATGCTATCTATTCAATCATTCCTTAAGCACCGGCGTGTTTCCCGAAAAATTGAAAATTTCAAAAATTACCCCAATTTTTAAATCGAGTAAGCATGATGATATCACGTGCTACAGAGGAATATCAACTACATCAACAATTCCGAAATTATTTGAGTTAGTATTATGCAACAGCTTTAAATCCACAATTGCACGTCATATATCAATAAAATAGCACCAGTAAACTAATTAACGAGATAGAAACGCACCGGCAAGTTGATGTAGCGTACACGGGTTTCAGTAAAGCATTTGATTCTATTTGTCATCATAAAACACTCCAGAGATTATTCGTTTTTGGAGTTTCTCTCGATTACATAAATTGGTTTAAGTCATATCTATCAAACCGGCAACAATTTGTAATAATGGGAAGTGAGAAATCAAACGTTATTAAAGTTACATCTGGTGTTCCCCAAGAATCACACCTTGGGCCTTGGATTTTTATTGTTTTCATAAATCGAATATCCGAGATAATCAAAAACTCAGACGTGCTCATATTTGCAGATGATGTGAAAATTTTTCGTTCTATTAATGGTTTGTTAGATATGGAGAAACTTCAAGAAGACTTAGATAGATTTAAGTGAGTGGTGTGATCGAAACTCAATAAGAAATCCGGTTATTACTTCATACAAAGTCAACAACGAAGTACAGCAAAGAGTCAATGAGATTATATATAGACTTAGGTGTTACATTTGTTGAAAACGCCAGTTTCAATAGGCATAATGAAAATTGTATTACGAAAGCGAATGCCATGTTCGGATTTGTTAAAAGATGGACAGGTGAATTTAAGGATATTCAAACCTTATGTTCACTATATTTCGCTTATGTTTGATCTCAACTGGAATACGCTGTAACGGTCTGGAATCCATACTATGCTGTGCACATAAAATGAATTGAAAGCATTCAAAAGAAGTTCTTGATTTTTTTGTTAAAGATAAGTGACTGGGATTACGACCACAACTTACCATTCCATGAAAATGTGGCTACAACGGAATACAAAATATGCACGCTTGAAAATAGACGACTTCTCTTGGGCGCGGCTTTTATTGGTAACGTTTTGCTTGGTTACATTGATTCAGCTTACATCTTGGAAAACATATCAATTCACGTGCCATGCAGAACATTGCGAAACCATGAACTTTTAGCACTTGAACACCATTCTACTAACTATGGAGAAAACAACCCCATTAATAGGATGTCTAAATCGTTCAACTTAATTGACGACTTATTTGACTTTAATTTGTCAAAGAATAATTTTAAAAATATCTTGAAGAACTATTTTTTAAATTTTTAATTGTCAAACTAAAATTTGGTTTATATTTTCATTTTTTAAGTATTTTGTTTGAAATTACTGTTTTAACTATTGTAAAAAATCTGAAATCATACATGTTAATTACAAAATAGATTTCTTTAAATAAATGAATAAATAAAACCAAAGCATCAATTTTTCTGTAAATTGGTGAGTGTCATGCCAAAGAATTAACGAAGTTTTTATTTTAAATGTTGGCATCGGCTTGGAACAAAAAGTGGGAGTATTGAATTTAGTACTTCGCTCTTGCTTGAGTATTCTGTTCAAGTCGACACTCACACACATGCACAAAACGGTCACAGCCACTTCACAATTAAATTCATTCTAAGTAGGACGTGCAAATTCATTCTCAAAATAGTTCAAGTGTTCAGAATAATCTCAATACAAACCATCAGGGAATTTCGAGTGCTTTAAATCTGCACCGACCACATTAGCCCGCCTCAATGAAACCTATACTATAATTTGTTACACATTTTGATGTAGCTGTGATATCTGGATGGTTCTTAGACCAGAATTATTACAAATTAATTAGTTCAAGACCAACCCTATTCAATTTGACTAATTGTAAATTTCACCCCAAACGATTATTTATAACAAAAACGTCGGTCTTCCCACAATAATAATTTGTTACACCAGAACGCGTATTTTGATCCAGAATTGGGAGATGAAGCCACAAATTTGTGTATACGTATACGATGTATAATACGCGTAAAAAATGACGGCGCACTTATTCAAAATTGTGTATTATACGTCGTAGACGTATACACAAATTTGTGGTTTCGTCTCTCAATTTTGGATCAAAATACGCGTTCTGAACGCCTATTTTGATCCAGAATTGAGAGACGAAACCACAAATTTGTGTATACGTATACGACGTATAATACACAATTTTGAATAAGTGTGCCGTCATTTGTTACGCATATATGTGTGTTGTTTTTGTGACCATAGGCACCAAAATTTATCGAACCGGGTGGAATCGGTTCAAATTTTTGTTGCTTCCTGTCCTGTTTTGTGACATTTTCCCATGGTATCTAGATGTGGAACAAATTTGTTCGGACGTAACGCCACACCATTCGCAATGTTTTTATTTTAGGTTAATAATTTTATATTTTGTAAATTAACAAATTTTATATCCATTTTGTGTTTTACTAACCAATTGTTTGGGAACGGCAAAAGTGCCAAGTCATAAATTTATTTTTGTTTGTGTTTTGAACCAACTTACATATTTGTGTATTCCTTTCAAACTTATTTTTGTTCGAAAAAAAAACACTAACTATACACACAGTTGTGTTGGTTGTACTTCACGTATAATACACAATTTTGAAAAAAATTTCAAATCAAAATTTCAAATCAAGTGCAATTTTTTATCAAAGACGTCATTACATACTTTGATTTTTTACTCACACATTTGTGTGGTTTAATAGAGCCATTTTTTGGTTGAAAAGGGATATTTTATATAAAAACAAAATTGTAAAACATTTCGTGCTCAATAAAACGACACGTACAAAATAAATTCACTTTCCTCAAAATTTAGTATAATTTTGCTTTTGTCAAATTATGCTAATTCATCTCCCAATTTTGGATCAAAATACGCGAGTAAACCAATATCTGAATTGGATGAAATTTTACTCTATTGACCTTGTGAAGGGCAGGTTTATTAATTACAACTGAGACTTTGCTCATCTACTAATTTTAATTTTCTTAAGTTTACTATAGGTCAAGTGGCTTCCTTCTTTGGAGTCTTCTTTCAACGACAGGATTATCTATCATATGGTGAATATAGGGGTTTCCATGTTCATAGAGCCTTTTTTTGTGTTTGGCAAAATTACGTAATGGTAATATCTGTTCACTCGAGCCGAACCATGAAATTCTAATAAAATTTACACTCTCAAATTTGGCCTGGATCGCTTTATTCTGTTTTCTGCGTTATTATTTTAAAACCAATTTCAAAGAATTTTTTTTCTATTCAAGATTTAGTTTTTTTTCTTAATACATCTATGAACAAAGTTGTCAAAGTTCTATTTATTTATATAAAATCTATTTTATATTTCTTGCAGGTATAATTTAATTTCAAATTTATTAATCCAAATTAATTAAAAAAAAAAAAAAAGAAAAACTCATATCACCTGAAAATGTGTTTAGTATTACGCTAAAGTTGAGTGTAAATGAACAAAATTAGGGGTATATGCGATCCAGGCCAAATTTGAGGGTGTGTTATTAGAACTTCATGATTCGGATCAGTGAACAGATATTTGCTTTTAACTTATACTAGTTATTAAGAAATCGATTAAAAAATTTTGAACTGTGTATTGTATTTTTCTTCTTTAAGTTTTAGTGAGAAAGAGGCTTATCTAATCCCAGTCAAATTTGAAGTAGTTGTATTTCCATTTTGATGTAGAATTACGTCCATCAAATGTGCAATCTAAGTATCTAAATTTACACAAACCTGACTATTATGTCAAAAGTTATGACAAGTTAAAATACGGCACATTTCTAATATGGGAGAAGCGCGTATAAATGAAAATAAAGAATGACAAAAAAAATTAATTAATTAGTTAAAAAGCTATTGATTATAGTTAACTTAAACGTTCAAAGTTTAGTTGCTCATCACTTAGATATTGAAACTGACGAAATATTATCAAAGTCTGATTTTCTTGCTCTGAGTGAGACTTGGATGTACGAAGATCAACCGATTAAAATTAGAGGATTTGAATTGAAATCATACATGAACAAAACTCTTCGTTCGAAATTGATGAATAAACAGTGTAAAGCAAGTGGAGTTGCAATTTATAGAAATATCAATAGTGTAGCAGATTGTCAGCCTATTGAGTTTGAAATTAATGTTAGAAGACAGTTGATCGATTCAGTTGTGATATTTGTCAGTGAATGTTACTTTGAATGGTTCGTCAAAATTTACACTTGGTTCCATTTACTTTCATCCGCATGCTAAAGAGGTCGATTTAAATATGTTCTTCCTTGCGGCATTAATGGAATACACGGAAAGTTCAAAATTAATTGATAAACGGTTTAATATTGGTTTTACAGTGGATAAAGAGGTTTCAACAATTTTAATAGGTGACTTTAATGTAGATGTTAAACGGAATGGAGTAGCGTTTGAGTTTATGAAGCATCATTTCAATTTAGATATGGTTCCGACCAATTTTCCAAGTACATTAGAAAATACTTACATAGATTTGTCATTCACTAGAAAAATAACTCCAGAACTTCTTTCATCAGTTTGCTACTTTTCGTATCATAGACACTTCATAGAGACTTCATAAAATTGTGATGTAAAATAATAAAATGTTTGAAAAATGTTTCAAAAACTATCTTTTTATCACCAAAAAAATACTTACCTTTATATGAGTAGAGTAGTTCTACGCCTAACAACCCCTGCGGCTATGTCACCGGACAAAACCTACCGTAATTTTTTTTAAACTATTGAAACTGACTATACAAGCAAATCATACAAATAGTCGGTTGTTTGCAGATATTATAGTACATAATTTCAAATTATTTTTTTTAGAATCGCCTAAATGTTCGCAATTCACTAATACAAATCACTTTATATGCTATTTATTTATTTAGTATAAACTTCACATCTCTATATAAGCGTGTGAAGTTTTTCTTAAAATTGTACTAAACGCCATTTTTTTTAATATAGTAGAAAATTAGGATAAACTTTACATGCATCTTATTTTCCACTCCTCTACAACATATTAAAGTTTCATCGAATTCGGAGCCGGACACCTGGAGACCCTTCCTTGTAAGAAATATAAATTTCCGATGGTCAGCCTCCTACCGTGAACGGCATTAGACTGGCTTTTGGTGACAGAGCGAGATTATTGGACATAATCTTGGACAGTAAGCTCAGCTGGAAGCGTAACATTGTGGAAAGGGTGAATAAGGCTAATGTAGCCATTTAGTCGTGTAGGAACGCAATAGATAAGGGATGGGGTTTGAAACAAGAGCTGGTACATTGGCTCTATACCGAAGTGGCAAAACCTGTGCTGATTTACGGGGTGGGCGTGTGGTGGCCAGCTCTGGATAAGTGCAAAGAACGGCCTGTATGCTTATAAGCGGGGCGCTAAGGACGACACCTACACGCGCTAGATTATATTAAACCAATCTAGATTATATTAAACCAACGTTGTGCTTCGATAAAGGTTTCCGGACCATCTGTTCTTCGAGGGAATCTTGGAGGTACGGGTAAATACTATCAAACAAGGCAATGGAATTTTTCACATACGGCTCTAAGCTAGACGGCAAGGTAGGAGCCGGAGTCTTCCGTGAGAAGCTTAATGTTAATATTTCGGTTCGTCTCTCTGACTACTGCAGCATGAACTAAGCTGAACTGGTGGCGATAGGCGAAGTCGTGACATGGTTGCAGCATAACGTAGTATCCGTGAGGGATATCGCAATTTATGTGAGCAATCAGGCGGCGGTCAGATCACTAGAGGCGGTTTGTCTGAATCACAGGTGGTGCTGGATTGCCAATCATTTCTTAATGAGATGATTGAGAATTTAGACGAACTAGCTAGTTACGGTACGACCGTCCAGATGCAGCCGGAAGGGACGGGTCTGCGGAGACCTATAGCTGCGCTCAAATTGGCGCTCAGTATAAAAGCAATTGCATTGACAAATTAGAGGTGGGCCAACACTTTCACGTGCGGGGTAGTAAAACAGGTTTGATCAAAATTGGACTTGCGGCGCTCCAAAGCACTAGTATCCCTGCGAAAACGAGAGGAGGATTGGTCGTATGAATACTGACAGGATACTGCCTTTTTGGGGAACATGTGAAAATGCTGGGTCTACAGAGGAATGACTTTTGTAGAAGTTAAGAAGGAAGAGACTTAAGATCACTGCCTTACAGAAGGCATAAGGTGTACACGGTAAGCGCAGACTTTCGGAACTCGCGAGGATTCTGTATTATAACAATGGGCCACAATTGGCCTAAGTGTGCGATAGCAACAACTCCAACCTAACCTAACCTAACTATACAATAAATATTTAAAGCCAACAGCAGGCGCCTCCGATCATGCCATTAGAGTTAACTGCACTAATGGCATGATCAGAGAGAGGCGCCCGCGGTTTTCTTTTAACATTTATTATATATTTGGAATGAACTTCAAATTCCTTCAAATTCCCAAAAGCGCAAATCTCACCATACTAACAATAAGGATATATTGGTCTTAATTGAGACACTCATTTCCATGAGAAATTACTATATGAACCATTTAAGTTAATGTTCTTTATTGTAAACAGCTAAGTAGTCAAAGCCACATTTATAAATAAAATAAATGAGTTTTTTAAATTTTTTCCGACGATCCAGTGCCCTCTCCATTTTAGCTATGGAATTCGTTTCACTCAAACTATGGTTGAAACTTAGCAGTAACAGAGAATTATTTATTCGAATTATTCATTTCAAAATCTAAATTTTTTATAAGTCTAATGTTGGTATCCTCTGTAAGTAAAATTCTCCAAATCCTAACCCCCCCCCCCCCCCCCCCCCCCTCTTTGAAAACTTCATTTTCATCGACCATTTTTTGTCGCTAAGCTAACACATGATATAACTGCTAATGCTATATGAGCAACAAAAAGAAAGTAATATGGTGAAATGGTCGTAAGGGTAGTAATTTATAAACATTTTTTTGGCCCAACGTAAGTTCCGGGTTCATTCTTAAGTTATATTATAGATGGATGGATAGAAATCATGAGGAAAATATTTATAAACAAACTAAATTAACCACGTACGTATAACCCTAAAATTATCCATTTTGGGTTGCACCAAAAATATCAAGATGAACACATTACACAAATATCACACACTACACATTTCTAAAGGGTCATAATTTTGTATATAATAAAACACTTCACTAAAATTAACTGACTAAATAAAATTTTCCGAACCAGACAACCGCGACACAATTAAAATACTAAACGTTCACTTGTTTCTTTTTTTGTTTCGTAAGACCGTTATATTACCTCGACCAACTCTACTGCCATCTAGTTAATATTGAATACATCCAGTTATAATGGTGAATAAAAACTATAATAAATTAGTATTCATTTAGGCGCGCGATTTTCCTTTACGTTGGTTGCTGTGTAAGACATATTTTTCCATTTTCTGGAAAAATTACCGTTGGATTAGTAGTTTTATAGTTTTAGTTTGGTTTAAATTCTACGTAACGCACATGGCTATTAATTTTCGTGAGAAATTTGAAATTCAATAGTGCTCAATTGTTGCTCATTAAAAGGTCATAGACGAAAACCAATAAAATTTTGTTTTGAAATAGAAACCTTGTTTACATAAGTCGAGTCGTTTAGTTCTACTAAGAAAACTTGTGATTAAGATTAACATTTTTGCTTGAGTTATCAATTATTAAAATAGTTTTGAACAAGACGAAGGTTCATTTTGCTAAAAAGTTCTAAATTTTGTGTTAATTATTAACGAAAGTTTGTATTTTCTCCGATTTCCAGGTGAGTAACAAAATGTAATATTTTGAGTGGAAATTGTGTTAACTAAGAAATTCGAGTCAATTTTACCAGAATTGTGTACAAAAAATGTGTTAAGTAATCATTTAAGTTCGGGTCAGACTGTTACCACTAATTTAGTTTTAGTCAATGGGGTGCATTTAGTAGTGAGAAATTAATTCCATCTTATTCCGGCCAAATAAAACAATTCAGTTTATCTCGGAATGAAATGGCGGCCATATTGAATCAATCCATTGATTGGTTTTATGGTGTAATTAAAGTTTGAGTGTTTGAAAGTTTGAGTGTTTTTAAAAGAGCCTCCCAAGTGTAAATGAACTACAGGCGAGGAAGACGGGCAATACAATATGGAAGGTTTGACAAGGAGTTTTATGTTTACGATCGGTGGTTTTGGATTTATCATTTTGAATTAGACACATACGAAAACTTAACCAACTGCTACTAACAGCAAAGAGATCCACCTTTATAATCGTATATTTATGTAACCAAAATAAAAGTTGTACTCAGGGAATTTTTATCTCTAGGCAAATAAAATAAACCGAATTTTGTCTTAAATTTTTAATTCTTTTAAAAAATGCAACACAAATTAATTCTTCTGTTTAGCGTGAGACAAGATTTGACTAATTTCATAACATCTTTGGAAAGGAAAAATGATCAAATCAAATGTTTTCTTTTTTCCGCGAATTTTTCAAGATAATGGATACCAATGTTGATTGTGCACAATATAAACGTTTAATATTCTACTATGTATAATGCGATCAACTTCGCTAAACATATTTTTTTTATATTTTCCTGCTTCTCGGCCGAACCGTCAGATATTAGGCATCCAATAACGTACCCCTATCCAGTACCACGGTGAATTCCCCATCATTAAAACTCACATTTAATGAGTCCACTTATGTAGCTTCCAATTACCACATACATCTTCTTTACATTTGATGGCGCAGTTGACATTTTGAGAACCAAAAATCATATGAACTTTTAACAGCTTAATTTACTTCGGATATTTTTTCGAAGTTCGAAAAAAACGTCTAAAGTAAAATTTAATGTTTAACTATATTTTGATTGAAATATTCATTTGATTTAAAATATTTATAATTGTTGTATTTCATGATACCCATACTGATCAGGATCAATTCAGGTTCAGGTTCCGATTAAATAAGTGAGTTAATGGTAGCTAGAGACCTCATATTTTCAAGGGGGCTCAGCGCCCACTGACCCGGAGTGATATGCGAGAGATTGACATATTTTGTTTATACCGAACATTACAATTTCTTTTGTCTCTCTTCGCCAACCAAATATTTCCATCACAAAAAGAAACTCAAAGGAAACTAGATTTCAAAAACTACAGTCAATGCCTGTTTGTTTGCCCTATAGCTAGAGAGAAATTTGCAGTGCAGCTCAATGCCCGATGACATTGCATATGTCAATCAATCAAGGTGTCTCATATTTTCGAAAATAGGATGATAGCTCAAAGCTGAATACTTGGCACTGTTTATGAGTAAAGCAAGCACAGAAGCCACAGGCGAGTTTGCTATAGATTGAGCAATTCTAATCTGCTCATATTACGAGAGCAAGTATAGGCCTACAACCAAACAGTAAATTAGCAGAATAGACGACAAGACGTTCGTTTTTACCGAATTCGAGCTCAAATTTTGTTGAATGTACCACCTTCTGATTCTTCAATCAGAAACGAATACAACTAATCAATGGAAAGAGTCATCTTTGAGAAGGGCAGAATTTCCAGAGTTTCCTGTTTCCTGTTTTTCTACATAGCCCAATTCTGGTTTTCGCTGGTTTTATATAAATTACATTAATTCTTAGTTTTTATTTGCTAAGTAAATTAATTAATTACCAAATTACTAATAAACGATTTTATTTCTTGAATCATTTCAGATACATATTGCAAATGAATAACACAACGGAGAAAATTTTCATAATTGCCAATGGTGAAACCACTTCCTGGCAAGCGGAATTTTTAAAGTTGTTTCTGTTCATATCGATCGTAGTTTTGATGCAGATATGGATTTTGTTGTGCTATTTGGGCTTAATTTTCCATACGGTTCAATATCTTTCTGACGCTATTATGTCGAGGATACAAAGAATTATTCTGTCTCTTTTTTCGATGTTGCTCATGATAGTAGATCATTATATATGGTCGGGATTGA
The DNA here is from genome assembly GCA_932526605.1 of Nephrotoma flavescens. Classification (NCBI taxonomy): domain Eukaryota; kingdom Metazoa; phylum Arthropoda; class Insecta; order Diptera; family Tipulidae; genus Nephrotoma; species Nephrotoma flavescens. The sequence continues at coordinate 12,274,570 of OW052223.1, forward strand.
CACTCATACTCACATTTTATTATATGCTGTACTACTATTCAAATTGGTGGTTTAATATCGAATAATTTTGGGCCAAAGCTACGGCTCGATCAGAAAACAATCTGAAAGTGAGATGCGACGAGATATTTGATTCTCGCATTTCATCTGTCCGTAGCCCTTTATGATTTCAATTTATATACATTATTAAAACTATGTTACTTGCTTGCTATCTCAAAATAAAATGCTTTAAATAAATCTATAGTTTTATTTTACGATTGTTTCCGCAAACAATTCGGCTGATACAAAAAAAACAGATTTCAGAACGTATCGTCCAATGAAAATTTTACATGAGAAGCTTGTCTTCTCGGCAAACATCATCGAAGCAGCTTCAAGAGACGCGAGGAGAAGTCGAATTCGTGCGGCGAAATAATTCACACGGACGTGTGTGGACCATTCCAGGAAAAGTTAATTGGCAGAGCCAGGTACTTCTTGTTATTAAAAGATGATTATTCACATTTTCGTCTCGTCTACTTCATAAAACAAAAATCTGAAGTAGCGAGTTGCATCAAGAAGTGTGTCAAGCTGATACAGAAGGACGATAAGCACAAACTTTGTATTGTCAGGTCTGACAATGGCACGGAGATTGTGAATGCAGAATTAAAGGCATTTTTCGAGGCACACTCGAAAGGAGAAGCGACAGAAAGTTGACGCGAAGGCCACTAAATGTATCTTCGTTGGATACGACATTCGTTCAAAGGCATAACGAGCATGGAATCCAAAGACAGGAAAAGTTGAAATATCATGTAATATCAGATGATGGAGACGTAGACGATTTCATCACGTCAGAACAACGTGAACAGCGTGGCGCGATATGCGATCTTAATAACAGAAATGTTGTCAATCGCACAATCGTACAATGCACAATCGTGCAATGTTGGCGATCAGCGAAAAGCCGAGAGAATGGGAGCGTGCAATGGACGAAGAGTACGATTCGCTCATTAAAAATCGTACATGGACTTTGGTTAAGGCATCAACTAACCAAAGAGTAATCGACAATCGGTGGGTCTACAAGATCAACAAGCATCCGGACGGAAGCATTGATCGCTGCAAGGCGCGATTGGTAATGCGAGGATTCACGCAAGAATATGGTATCGATTATCAAGAAACCTTCAGTCCAATGATGAAGTTTACATCGATCAGAGCGATCCTGGCATTAGCAGTGGCGAAGCAAATGGAGATTTAGAAGAAAATGTATACTTGAGCCAGCCGATTGGATATGACGGTGGAAGTGGAAATGTATGCAAGCTATCCAAAAGCTTATATGGTCTGAAACAGGCGTCACGCTGTTGAAACAAAAGATTCACTGCTTTTGTCAAAAATTTTGTATTCAGAGCGAGTGAATCGGACCCGTGTGTTTTCGTCTACGGCGAGAAAAATGGTATGTTAATCCTTGCAACATGACGGATTGCAATGCGGTGTCTGCTCCATTGGACAATTCACAAAAACTGGGAGATTTTGAGGCCGACGAGGAAGTGTGTAACGGAATTAAACCTAATTCCGTTATCAACCCAACCCAACAAAATCTACTTCCTCATCGGCATGACCTTTAAGATAATATCTTCAACTGTATCCCATTCCGGCAAACGTCGTGCTGGTTTTTCTTCTTTGCATTTATTTATAGGGGTATCATATGATTTATTCACCGTACAATTTTTCATATGTGCCACAGTTAAGTAAACGCAAATATGTACATGAACGTAATTTGATTACGTTGTCTATGTACATAACAAATGTATTTGTTTTATTTACTAGGTAAATGACCGGACAAGTGGTGCATTGGTTAAAGCTTCGGCACTTGGACCGGGAGGTACTGGGTTCGAATCCCATCAGAGGCTAGATGCAAATCGAATTTTCATCATCGATTACAATTGGTGATGTTAATAAACACAACTAAGACCCTCTGATGGAGTGCAGAATTCAGCGCCGACCCACCGTCCATGTCAATGTACAGGTTGACATGGAGCTTGCAATGTGCAGGTGGTATACTGTAGTTGTGTGAGTAGGTGAATAGATGAATGGGTTAATGATGTGGCGTGAATGCGTGGTATCACAATGGGCCAAAAATGGCCTAAGTGTCAACCCACTGAAACCTAACCTAGGTAAATGACAATGACCGATGCAAATATTGAAAAGCATTGTGGTTGTTGTTGTTCAAACTTCCTCAACGGATGTACTAAAGAAAAAATATTTTCGTGTGGATCGATTCAGCAAAATCGATGTCACGTTGGTGTACAATTTTCGTAGGAATTTTTGTGATGCGATCTCAAAAAGTTGCCTACGAAACTCAAAAAGAGGTACAATAATTTTCTTGTGTGGAGACCGTCAGTTTTTAGCGAGACCAACGTGTGGTCATTTTTTTGTTTTCTTTAATAAGTTTTTTGTGATTTGGTGTTAAAAATAGTTTTTTTAGATTTAAGTTTTAGTTTTTTTTAAAATAGTTCCTAAGTCTTTTAATTTGTTTTTGTATTTTTGTTTTGCAATTAATAAAGTAGTGCCTGCCGTGTTTAAATTAACCGCGACCGTTTTTTTTGTCGTTTTGGTTTTCAGTGAGTGTTTTTTTGATTGGGGATTTTATTTGCTGGTGGTACTGATAAGTTAAGCAGAATGGAAGGCGTTTACTAACAATTAAATAATAGTGAGGTTGCTACCGACAGAAGGAAATAAGAAATTGTTGACGCCAAGCGGCTCTTTTCTTTTACCAACCTAGATAGCACCCCACTATTAACCCCTCTTACTAACATTATTTTTCTAAATTAGGACCTATGGGCCATTTAATTTTAGTAAGCTAGTTTAGTGTAAAATGTTTAGATAAACATTTTATAAAACACAACCACGGTCAGGTCTGCCCACATGATGGGTAGATAGGCCCATCCACTACTTCGGGGTCCGATACCCCAATTTCCTTCTCCCCCAGTATATTTTATTATTTTCTTTTTGATTCCATAATGCGGTAATCTAGGCCACAATCTGAGGTACCCCTAAACCCACACTATGTTAGCGGTGAATTAAATAAGCCGCCCTAAACCGCAGCTCTACTGGGAGGAGAGTCTCAGGGAACTGGGGAGTGGCTAACCTCTGTTCACTAAATTCTGAATGCCTATGATACTCAGTATGGAAGGGCGAACTGATAGCCCATAACACCATCGACTACTAATCACGGCAAACTGAGCGTCACGTTTTCCTGCGCGATTAATGGCTGGTGAATGTTAGACGGGGCGGGGTGCTCGGTGAGCCCATGGGTGTTATGCGACTCGTGCTGACGATCGACTAGGCTGGGGCCCATTTAACAAATCCCAGTCTTGAACGGAGCCCTATGGATACCAGGCTACCACCAGTTGTATTTAGCCTTACCGTTATTTGCGCAGGTTGACCTCTATTTCTCCAACACTCCTAGGAAAAACATCAATGATCTCCAAAAAAGAAAAAGAAAGGTGCCAGTATCCTCCAAAAACCGGAAAGTATAAAACAAGAGAGTAACTCCAACCATAAAAGTGGGCCTCCCTCATTAGTGGCAAGGGTAAGCGATACCATGGCATCGAAGCCAAGAGGTAGCGGAACCGCCAAGCGAAATAGTGGGGGAGTGAGAGGGATCCCTCGGAGAGACCGTTGGCATTCAGAATTTTAGTGAAACTTGCTGCGACCCCTGAGGTGGCAGCATACAGGAGAACAGAAAGAATCTGTGGCATGGGCTAAGAAAACTGTAGGCTGCGATAGTTCGGAAAGGGTCCTTGTGTCTGAAAGACAGAGGTCCCAAGATGCCCAAGCAACATTTTTAGTTATAGTTACAGGTGATTTGTGAATGGGAACTTTAATTTCGTAAACACCTCGTAATATTTTCTAAATATCTAACCGCATTATCATTTCAATTTTACTGACAATTTATTAGTAGGTTTTCGGTAATTACTACATAATTTATTAACCATGGTGGGACATTGGTTTTGTTGAGATTTCTCAAGTAACAAAAACGTTACAAAAACCATAAAATTTCATCATTAAAGTAAATAAAACTATTCGGTGAACTTTGCAGTAGCGAAACCGTAAGTAATACCTTTCATAGTTACCAATTAAATACTTAAAAATTTAAAGTGAAATTAACTACAATTGCACGTTACAAAAACTTTTAAAATAACTTAAATACTATAGACTTTGCATAGTTATTAATAAAGTAATATTGTACTTCTTGTCACTACCAAGAGCTACCTTGTAGTCTCCATTTTCATAATTACAGAATATAGTCGTGAACGTAGTTTTATGTAGTCATTTTTACGAATCTTAAACCTTCAAATTGACTAACAATTTGGATGACATTTTTAGTGGCTAAAAGAGTAACTCTTATGTATTTACAAACCTAAAATTTAATTTTAAAGTAATTTTTATCAAATTTGTAAATCTTTATCACTTTCAAGTAATAAAACCTTAAGTTTACAACTACAAACATTCTATAACTTTACGGTAGAAAATATAAACTTACTTCAAAGTAAAATTATCCGAATTTAGTTGAAAAAGTAATTTAAGTCAAAACGTCACCGAATTTATTAGTTAGAATCAAATACTCAAAAAATAAGTGTGATAAAACCTATAAAATTTAATTTAATAACTTAAATTAATCTAATACAAATTAAAATGTCGAAAATATTAAATAAAAAAAAACAATTCAAACATTCGACCTCTTTTTATAGAAGAGTTAAGCAACAAATAAATCCGATTGGAAACGCATCAAGCGTAAACGCAATCAATCTTGTATCGAATGAAATTTTAAAATATAAATCTATTGATCATGATTTTCAATGTTCTGGTCAAATAGCTAATCTGAGTTGCAGTACTGAGGAAGAAATTGATGATGACGTTAACTCAGTGAACGAGACTGAATATGATAACCAAGTATCTCTACAAATTAAACTACGGGTATGGGCAATCACTTTTAATGTACCTCATGCTACGATAAATGGTTTACTTAATATTTTAAATGATCAACCACATATTAATTTACCAATCGATAGTAGAACTCTGTTGCATACACCCAAGAGTGTTAATATCGTCCCAATGGGACGAGGTCAGTTTTGGTACAATGGTATAAAAGCCATTCTGGAATGCATTTATCACGATTTACGGGAACCTATATCGATAGGTCTTATATTTAACATGGATGGTATTCCACCATTTAAAAGCTCTGGTATAGAACTGTGGCCAATTTTAGTAAAAATATCAGAAAGGCAAGATATTAATCCACAAGTAGTAGCGATTTACTGTGGTAAAGGTAAACCACCGTTAGAAGAGTACTTGACCTTATTCGTCGACGAGTTAAGCGAGCTTGTGGAAAATGGAATAATCGTTAATAAAAAAAAAATTTGTATTACAATAAAATTTTTTGTTTGTGATACACCAGCGCGTTGTTTTATCAAAGGTGATTTCTCATTTATAATTCAAAGAAACATATAATTTTAAAACATGTGTTGTAAATTCGCATATATAGGTACTGTTAGTTTTAATGCAACAAATGGCTGCATTAAGTGCACAGTCATGGGTGAATACGATAAAAAAGGGCGACATATGACATTCCCCAGAATTGACTGTCCTCGAAGGACCAACGACAGCTTTCGGAAATGTGCTGACCCTGATCATCACAAACACCCAACACCGTTACTAAAGCTGCCCATAGACTTAGTTGAAGATATTATCATTGCTGATTCGCTACATTTACTGGATCTTGGTTAGAAAAATCGAAAGTTGTTCAACCGGCAATTTATATTATATAAACACATATATTTTCATTTCAGGAGTAATGCGAAAATGCATCTATGGGTGGACAACTGGAAGTTATAATTTTAGAACAAAACTATCTGCTAGAGAAATCGAACTAATGTCTGATATGCTTCAAGAATGTAATAAAAGAAAGCCGGCCGAAATTCATATAGAGCAATTAGACGATTGGAATATAGTAAACATTGGAAAGGAGTTGAATATCGCACATTTTTATTATATCTAGGACCAGTTGTTTTAAAAGATTTTTTATCTACCAAAGCTTACGATCATTTTCTAATATTATTTTGTGCCGTTACAATTGTTTCTTGTAAGGCGTATTTAAAGTTTATAAATGTTGCTGAACAGCTTTTTAAAGATTACATAGAGGAGTTTATTAATATATATGGATATGATTCTATTAGCATGAATATTCACAATTTATGCCATGTGGTTGATGACGTCAAAAGATTTGGACATCTTCCGGCTCTCAGTTCATATCCATTTGAAAGTTGTTTGGGATATCTTAAGTCCTTGGTTCGAGGTGGAAATCTACCACTCTCTCAAATAGCGAAAAGATTACTTGAGATTTCGGCGTCAGATAAATCTATTGGGCATATAAGGTCGAATACGAGTCGTATAATAAATAGTACAAAAATTATTTTGGCTGATGAATTTATGCTGTCGAATGATACTAGAAATAAACGGTTTTTAACCAAAACTAATGATATTGTCTCATTCATAAGTGTAGCACAAGTTAATGGGAAATTAACGGTTCTAGGAGCACCTATTAAAAGGAAAAACAATTTTTTTGATCTTCCAATTACGTCTTCATTTTTAAACATTTATACTTCAAACGAGATGGTCAAACCGCCTCAAAGATATATTTTAAAAGATATTAAATCTCTTTGAAGGATACGGCGATTTTGCTTTATATTATAGAGCAAAGTTGTGTGATATTTATGAATAGTGGATGGCGTAGAGAAGAAAACGAATATTAATATGCTCTTCATGCACGATAATCTCAAATTAAAGACATCATTGCGGAAAATGGTCAAGTTCTGAATGAAAACTATCTTAAAAGTGAAAAATAATTTATCAAGAACAATAATAAATAAACACAGTTCATGCTCAATGAAAGGAAAATTGATTTTTCTACCACATTTACGAGATATAAATAATTAAAGTGAAAAAAAAATTTACAACAACAATTTTCCATAGCAATCGTATGAAAAGTATTTTTCGTGTTTGCCTTTTTTAGCCCTTTTCCGATACACACCGAATTTTTTTTTTTGCCTTCGGGTTGGCCGTGTATATACGCACTGACATAACCTAACAAATAATGATGTATCACTGATTGACGACTACAAAGTAAATTTGTAGTAAATTTTACTAAAACAAGGTTGCCAACATACAAATCGTTGTTGATTCACTGTAGTAATTATAACTGTATAATAGTCAATTTCCTATTTGTACACATATTTTATAAACGAAATTACTTTTCAAAATGTAACAAATTTCTTGAAAGTTATTTTGTTGGTGTTTTATACTTTAAAGTTTTTAGAGCATTTCGGCCATTTAAGCAAATAATTTTAATGGAGGATCAAATTTTGTGACAAGGAAAAAATATTTTTCAATAAAAAAAAAGGCGATTATATTTTTAGGTAATTCAAAGGGGTATTAAATTTTAATTCCTATAATTAAAATATTCACGAAAAAATTTGTCTGCCAATAATTTTAACTGTAATAACTATAAATATAAATTATTTCAAGACAAAATAGAAAAATAGAAATATACTCTAAAATATTATTATTTGTTAAAGAATATGCATTATGTTATTTTTTGATATTTAGATAGACGAGATATTTTAAAGAACTTAAAATAATTTTTAAAATTGTATTATCTCTTTCTATTTTGCTGTTTTTCATTAAGTTCTGTTTAGAGATAAATTTAAGGTTAATATTACGTTGAAATCTCGAGACATCGACGTCATAGATACTATAATGGAACGTCGGTGGAACTCAATAAATATTCCCCATTTAGGTAGAAAACATGGTGCCCGCACACCATTTTACGACCGTCGCAAACATTTTTTATCGGTGACAAGAACTACTTGATAACTTAAAATGTTGCTTGGGTGAGCTTGAAGCGAGCGACAACAAGCGAGCCAAGGTGCAAACAGACATGTTATCGAGTGCTCCTAAGGAACAAAAACTGAAGCTCTTCAGTGAGATCCTAAGGAATCACGAGTTGGTGCTAGCTGTCATTGACAGAAGTCAGGATGATGGGAGCATCACGTTGGAGAAGTGGTGGGTTGTGTATAATGGACTAAACTCCATATTCTTGAGAATTCTGAGAGAAAATCCGGACTCCCCCGTCCTGTAGAGATGCGGGATCTTTATAAAAGGGCAGTGGCCGAAGTAGGCGAGGTGTGGCAGGGCGTGAAGCTTGAGGCTTGTGTAGATTCTTCAGCTCTACTCGAAATGGTAAATCTTAATGTAAATGCTCGCGGTTTGCGAACGACACCAGCTTTTAGAATTGCTCCTCATAGAACAACCTACGGCCAGAACGAGCCTATTACAAGAATGCTGCGTGAGGCTAATAAATATTTCGAACTTTTCGACTACCACATTAGCAAATTCGCTTTTGTTTTATTTTTAGATTAATTTTTTTCTTTTTATCTATTAGACTTTAATGCTCTATCGAGTATTCATAAATTTTAACATTTTTTTTCTTTTGTCTCTCTTCATTGCGATTCTTTTAATTTTATTTTTGTTTTTGTTTATTTCTCTTTTTTTCTCTTTTTTTCCTCTTTTTCCTGTTTTAATTTTGCTTGCTCTAAGCAAACCAGCGGTCGGTTTCTCCTTTTTTGCGGCGGGGTACCATTCTCCTAAATTTATTACGCATAGATTCAGCCTTTTCATTTTCATAATTATAGCTCTTTAAATACATTTTTTATTTCGATTAATTGGTGATAATTTATTTTTGCTGTTTTCTTTTTTTTTTTAATTTTTAATTTAGTAGAATGATATCCTTGTTTATAATTTCCCCGGAATTATATTCAAAAAATAATAATAATTTTAACCCCGCGGCGCGGTCAGGGAGGGGTGATTGGTCGTTGGGAATTATTATTATTATTAATATTCGCGTCTGGTTACCAACCGAGTCGAATAAGCCGGAGGAAATTCTTGAGATCAATGGCACCAGTTATCCCGATCTTTCAACGGGAAATTGGAAAATTGTAAAGCAGGAGGAGGCTAGGGGAGAGGGGGAGGGGCTTTAGATTGGCAATCATGCTGATTCAATAAAGAATCCCGGGCTTCCCTTGCAAAATAAACGGAGTGATCAACTTGGCGAGGGACAGTCAAGCGGGCCGGGGACGACCAGGGGAGTGATGTTTCGGACGTGGAGAGTATGGTGAGGAAAGGTAGTCTCTTCTCTGTTGAGTCTGCTATGGACATCCTGTCGACCTCTGGACGAGAGGTGGATGGTGGCCGAAGCAACGAGCCAGATGGCACTGTCCCGATACAGGGAGTGCAGGAAGAGGTGATTTAGGTAGACCACAATGATTAATATTGTACAAATAAACCTACATCACACGAAGGCAGCTCTCGTTCTCAGACTGACTAAGTCAGATGAGGACTTGGGGTTAATCCAAGAACCTTGGATTAACAATACCAGGATCTGTGGCCTCAGAACGAAAGGGTATAAATTACTATACTCAAGCAACTCGGGGAAGATCAGATCGTGTATTTTAGCGAAAAATAATTTGAATATATTTCATACGCCTCAATTTAGCAGTGGGATATTACAGCGGTGAGCGTTGCGGTTCACCGTGAAAAATTATGGCTAGCCTCAGCCTATATGGATCGCGAGAAGGAGGTTCCAACGGATAATCTGAGGCAACTGATCCGGGAAGCAGGTCAAAGAAGGGTAGGTGTTATACTCGGATGTGATGCAAACGTGCATCACACAATCTGGAGAAGCACAGACTTTAACGAAAGGGGTGAGTTATTTTTGATTACTTATCAAATACTAATCTTTTAGTTTGCAATATTGGGTGAGAACCGATATTTATTGTAACAAATCGACAGGAGGTTTTAGATGTGACCTTTGCGACAGAAATAATTGTTCATATGGTCAGGGGGTGGAGAGTGGTGAAGGAGCACTCATTCTCTGATCATCGATATGTAACATATAACCTCAACATTAAACCTGATACCAGGAAAGCCTACAAGAATCCCAGAAGGAAAAACTGCAAAAAATATGGGGACGTGTTGGAGGAATTATTGCCGCTGGATGTCCCTGGACTTCCGGCGACAGTAGAAGTATTAGATTGCATTATCAAAAAGCATGCAATCTTTCATTTATTGCTGCGTGCTCTTTGATAAAGCCAAGGGGCAGGCAGAAACCGATATGGTTTACCACGGAGCTGGGAACCTATTGGAGGGCGTGTAGGACAGCCTTTAATAAAGCTAAAAACACAAGGGAGGCTCAGGATTGAAACTCCTATGGAGGACCTAAGAAAGTAAAAAAAAAAGTTGAGGAAGGCACAAAGAGGGTCTTGGAGACCCTTCTGTTGTAGAATGAAACAGGTCTCTGAGACTTCTCGCCTTAAAAAAATTCTATCTACTAACCCAACCAGTCCTAGTTATTTAATTAGACCGGACGGGTCATGAACAGCTTCAAGTGCAGAATCATTGGAGCTTCTCATTGTCACCCATTTTCCGGAACGCTTTGATGACTCGATGGAGCCTGAGCTCATCGCGGAACACCGTCAATAGATATGGAGGGCATCATGGACAAGGAGCGAGTCCAGTGGGCGCTGAACGTTTTTAAGCCTTATAAATCGGCGGGTCCAGATCGGATTATACTAGGAGAGATCCAAACATGTGAGTCATCCTCCCCACGCTGGAGGTTATTTCCAAGGGATGTCTGAAACTGATCTCTATTCATAGGTAATGGACGAAGGTCAGAGTGGACTTTATCCCGAAATCGTGAAAGAACCCATATGCTTATCCAAAGGACTTGAGGCCTTTAATTCTATCATTCTTGCTGTTGAAAACCTTAGAAAAGTTGGTATAGATGTAGGTATACGAACAAAAATTGAGCCAGGAATTGGGCAATGTCGCAGCATTCGTACTGTAAGGGAACGTCGATGGAAATAGCTCTGCACAATCTAGTACGTATGATTGAGGCGTCAATTTACTCGCAAGAATTTCGTATTGTGGCATTTGTTGACATTGAGGGTGCCTTTAATAATGTAAAAATGGATGCGATTATGGAAGGATTCTCACTTTTGAAGGTGGACTACCCTATAAGTAGGTTAATAACCCAGATTCTGGTAGCAGGATTATTACCTCGGAACTGGGGAAGTCCACCATTAGAAGACGGCTGGTTAAAGGAACCCCGCAGGGAGGTGTAATGTCCCTCTTTGTAGTGTAGTGATGAATGAATTACTGTTGGAACTGGAGAGGGAGGGCAAATATCTGGATACGATTAGGGATGTTATGCAGAATGCACTCCTGATCGTTACAAAATGGGCCAGCAAATGCTGATTAGGGATCATCCCTTCGAATACAGAACTGGTACTATTTACTAAGAAATGTAAAATTTCGGTGGTTAGCCTCCTACCGTGAACTGAGTTAGACTGGCTTTTGCTGATAGAGCGAGATTTTTGGGCATAATCTTGAACAGTAAGCTCAGGTGGAAGCCTAACATTGTGGAAAGGGTGAATAAGGCTAATGTAGTCATTTAATCATGTAGGAACGCCATAGGTAAGAGATGGGGTTTGAAACCAGAGCTGGTTCACTGACTCTAGACGATACCTACACGTGCTTTATAGGTTACGTTCCAACTTAATCCAATCGAATTCGAAACAACATGCGGGACACTCGACGATGGTTAGATCGCTAAGCGAAGAACTGGTAAATCTAGATTATATTAAACAAACGTTCTGATTCGATAAAGGTTTCCGGACCATCTGTCCCTCGAGAAAATCCTGGAGAAGCGGATCAATATTGGAAAACGAGGCTGTGAAATTTTTCACGGACGGTTCTAAGCTAAACGGCAAGATAGGAGCCGGAGTCTTCTGTGAGAAGCTTAATGTTAATATTTCTATTCGTCTCCCTGATTACTGCAGCGTGTACTAGACTCAAGTGGTGGCGATAGGGGAAGTCGTGACATAGTTCAAGCATAACGTGTATCCGTGAGGGATATTGCAATTTATGTGGACAGTCAGGCGGCGGTCAGGTCACTAGAAGCAGAAGTACCCGTATTGGCAAATACCCTTAACATCCGACTCTGTAACGGTTTCCTTTAAGATTTGATTTCCTAACAAAAACCATTCCAGACTCTCCTGTTGGTAGCTAATCAAGATGAATTTATATAATGGCAAGGTAAGTATAAATTAATTAAGCAATGTTCATTTAAGTTTTAGGTTTATGTAATAATGTGATGTATTCCAGGTGAATTGCGTTTCAGGAAGAGAATTTATTCTGGATTAAACAAATTTATTGCAATGGAATATGGAATTAAAAGAACCGGGAAAATTTTATTACGGACATAAATTGGACGGGAGGACTTTTTTTAGAGCCTATATAGAGTCATCGAATATAAATGTATTTTACACCACAAATTCAAATGAATTTAATTATAGTTACTTGTAACCAATTAAAACCATATTCTGGTGGCGATAAATTGAAACAATAGCCATGTTACCTTTAGACTGCTGCAACATACTTTGAGCTGAAATTTTTGTGATTAAATAAAATCAAGAGTTATTATTTATAAATACTATTTGAATTTATCTTTGTAAGCATTTAAATAAAACAAACACACAAACATATTTTTTCTTCAATTCAATTTTCAGTTGTATTTTATTTATTCAAACAATTTAATCCTGACATGACCCACATCTTCCGTTTCCGATATAGACCATTTTCCTAAAACGTCAAAATAACATTATGCCAGTTGAACGTGTATGGCAAACCATTAAAATAAAATTGTATTTTCTTATTTTATTCATAAATTCTCATAATTCTATTAAAATTTAACAATACAATTGTTTGTGGTTATGTTTTAAACATTAAACTTTAATAGTTTTGTCATAAACTTTAAAAATTACAAACAAATTTTAGTTTGTTCTTGTTTGCCATACAGCTTCAGCTGTCAAATTTTTTGGAGGAAAATGGTCTATTGCCATCATTTGCTCTTGCGTTACGATTGCCATGTTCCACTCTAAATTCGTCCAGTTTTATTTTACACTTCATAATCTAAAATTGTTTTAATCCTTTACACGAGTATTTCAAATACTTTAGATTGCCTTCAGAAATAAATCTTACGGATGACAAACCCTTCTACAAAAGTTATCGATATCCTCATGTTTATAAAGAGGAAGTAAAACGCCAAATCGATAAAATGTTACAAGACGGAATCATACGTCCGAGCTTTTCACCCTGGTCATCTCCTATTTGGATTGTACCAAAAAAGGCAGACGCCAGCGAAAAGGTTAAGTGGCGGTTAGTAATGGAATACCGCAAGATAAACGAGAAAACTATCAAAGATCGGTACCCTTTACCAAACAGCACCGATATATATACTCGATAAATTGGGGAAATGAATGTATTTCTCAACATTAGATCTTGCATCTAGCTTCCACCAGACAGAGGTAAAAAAACAAGACATCACAAAAACCGTATTTTCCGCCGACCACGGACATTATGAATACATAAGTATGCCGTTTGGTCTAAAGAATGCTTCTTCAACATTTCAAAGGGTCATGGATAATGTGCTAGGCGATATTCAAGGCAAATCTTGCTTGTGTTATATGGATGACATCATAGTATTCTCGACGTCACTCCAAGAACACATTGAGAATACAAAGCAAGTGTTTAACAAATTACGAAAGGCCAATTTAAAGGTTCAGATGGACAAATCGGAATTTCTACATCGACAAATTGCCTTTTTGGGCCATATTGTTATCTGTGACAGAGTTAAACCCAATCCCGACAAAATTAAAGCGATTAATGAATTTCCCGTTCCTAAAACGGAGAAACAAATTAAAAGCTTTTTGGGTCTTCTGGGATACTATCGGAAATTAGGTGAGTAAGGTAAACCACAATGATTATTATTGTACAAATAAACCGGCATCACACGAAGGTTGCCTCGGCAGCTCTCGTTCTCGGACTGACTAAGTCAGATGACGAGTTGGTGTTAATCCAAGAATCTTGGATTAACAATAACAGCACCTGTGGCCTCAGAACGAAAGGGTCAATGGGTAGGTTGTATCATTTTCGAATCGCGATAAATAATAAAGTTCCTTAATTTAAAACCAAAGTAATAATAAATGTAGTGGGCATTTCATTCTAGAAAAAGTATTGCAAGATTAAAAAACGATAAAAGTGGAAAATGATACAACTTTCACTTTTTCGATTCGACTTTTTTCGAATTTCTACTTTTTTCGATTCGAAGTGATCGTACAACATACCGCCCCAGATCGTGTAGTTTACCCAAAACTAATTTGAATTTTTTCATCTTCCTCAATTTAGCAGTGGGATGTTACAACGGTGATAATTTTTCAATAAACCAGATGATTGGAAGCAGGATTATTACCTCGAAACTGGGGGAGTCCACCATTATAAGACGGGTGGTTAGAGGGACCCCGCAGGGAGGTGTAATGTCCCTCTTTCTTTGGAGTGTAATGATGAATGGATTGCTTTTGGAACTGGAGAGAGAGGACAGGGGTTGTGATCGTTACGAAATGGCCAGCAAATGTGGATTAGGGATCAACCTTTCCAAGACAGATCTGGTAATATTTACTAAGAAAATTAATTTTTGCCTTTTAACAAAAAAGTTAAATTTTATTATAAATTTTATAAAGACAGTCAATATTTCGTCCAACCATTCATACAAGCTTCCAATTAAAAAACTAATGATTATCCTACCTTTGCACGGTCAAAATACCGCGGCCCTTTAAACAATTTCAGTGGGCAGGTCAGACTTTAAATAAATCCAAAAAGATTCACAGGTGGTGGATAGTGAACGGCCTATCGATAGGTAGGTTAGCGGTGAATTAAATAAGCCGTCTCCAACCGCAGCTCTTCTGGGAGAAGAGTCTCAGAGAACGAGGAGTGGTTAACCTCGGTTCACCAAATTCTGAGTGCCTAGGATACCCAGTAGGGAAAGGCGAACTGATGGCGCCATAAAACCATCGACCACAACCACGGTGAACTGAGCGTCACGCCTCCTTGCGCTTCCGGGCCTCCAGGTAGTGAATGGGGAACCCTATAAACGGGTATCCCATGAATGAAGTGTGTCCCATTTGTTTGGGATATTCATATGAATGGTGAATGAGTGAGTGAATGAGGGAGGAGGGCGGGGGCGCGAGGGACGGGGTGCTCGGTGAGCCAATGGGCTGGATTAAGGTGTTACGCGACCCGTGCTGATGATCGGCTAGACTGGGGGCCCATTTAACAAAGCCGAGAGACGGTCGGCGTTTAGAGTTCTAGAAAAACTGGCTGCGACCCCTGAGGGGCAGCTTACAGTAGAACAACGTAAATCTGTGGCATGGGCTAAAAAAACTGTCGGCTGTGATAGCTCGGGAAAGGCCCTTGTGTCTAAAAGACAGAGGTCTCAGTATGAGCTGGAAACGGGCGACAGCAAGCGAGCCAAGGTGCAGGCAGACAAAACGTCGGGTGCTCCTAGGGATTAAAAACTGAAGCTATTCAGTGAGATCCTAAAGGAGCACGTGTTGGTGGTAGCTGTCATTGACAGAAGTCAAGAAGATGGGAGCATCACGTCAGAGAAGTGGAGGGTAGTGTATAATGCACTAAACTCCATTTTTCTGAGGATCCTGAGAGAAAATCCAGGATCCCCCCCCGTCCTGCAGAGATGCGGGATGGTACCAGTGGCGCGTGAAGTTGACTGCGTGCTCAGACCAGAGATCGGCTGACCTTTACAAAAGGGCAGTGGCCGAAGTAGGCGAGGTATGGCAAGAAGCGAGGCTTGAGGCAGTCTGCAGGGAGGAAATCCCGAGCAGGCCGAAGGCACGTGTATGGCTGCCAACCGAGCCGAATAAGCCGGAAGAGATCCTCGAGATCATCCGGGCCAGCAATCCCGATCTTCCGACGGAAGACTGGAGGATTGTTAAGCGAGAGGAGGCTAAGGGAGGCTATAGATTGGTAATAATGCTGATCAACAAAGAGTCCCTGGCTTCCCTTGCAAAATTATAGGGGGTGATCAACTTCGGGTTCGGGTCGATCACCCTTAAAATACATAAAAAGGATGAGACCTGCCTGGGGGTGACGGTGAACGGACCCTGCAGAAGACGGTCAAACGAGCTGAGGACGGCCAGGAGAGTGATGCTTCGGACGTGGGGAGCATCGTAACCGAAGGTAGCCGTCTCTCTCTCTGGAGTCTGATGGGGACATCTTGTCAGGCTCTCGACGAGAGAAGGATAGCGGCTGGAACAACGAGCCATATGGCACTATCCCGATGCAGCGAGTGCAGGAAGAAGTGAGTAAGGTTGACTACAATGTTTAGCATTGTACAAATAAACCTACATCACACGAAGGCTGCCTCAGCAGCTCTCGTGCTCAGACTGACTAAGTCAGATGAGGACTTGGTGTTAATCCAAGAACCTTGGATTAGCAATATAACAGGATTTGTGGCCTCAGAACGAAAGGGTATAAATTACTATACTCAAGCAACTCTGACAAGATCAGATCGTGCATTTTAGCGAAAAATAATCTGAATATTTTTCTTCTTCCTCAATTTAGTAGTGGCGATGTTACAGCAGTGAGTGTGAGGCTGGCTGTGAAAAATTATGGCTGGCCTCAGCCCATATGGATCGCGAAAAGGAGATTCCACCGGATATCCTGTTGGAATTGATCCGGGGAGCAGATCAAAGAAGGGTAGGTGTTGTACTCGGATGTGATGCAAACGCGCATCACACAATATGGGGAAGCACAGACATCAACGAGAGGGGTGAGTTATTTTTTGATTACTTATTAAATACCAACCTTTTAGTTTGCAATATTGGACGAGAACCGACATTTACTGTTAAAAATCGACAGGAGGTTTTAGATGTGACCTTTGCGTCAGAAACGATGATTCATATGATCAGAGAGTGGAGAGTGGCGAAGGAGCACTTATTCTCTGATCATCGATATGTAACATATAGCCTCAACATTAAACCTGTTGCCCGGAAAGCCTTCAGGAATCCCAGAAGGACAAACTGGAACAAATATAGGGAGGTGTTGGAGGAAAGATTGCCGCTGGAGGTCCCGGGACCTCCGGCGACGGTAGGAGAATTAGACTGCATGGTGGATATTGTCACAAGAGCGTGCAATCTTTCATTTAATGCTGCGTGCCCCCTTATAGCGCCTAGAGGCAGGCAGAAACCGATATGGTAGACCAAAGAGTTGGGAACGTATCGGAGAGTGTGTAGGACAGCTTTTAATAAAGCTAAGAGCACAAGGGAGGTTTGGGATTGGGACTCCTATAAAGAGGACCTAAGAAAGTACAAAAAAGAGTTGAGGAAGGCACAAAGGGGGTTCTGGAGACTCTTCTGTTGTAGGATGGAGGAGGTCTCTGAGACTTCTCGCCTTAGGAAAATTCTAGCTACTAACCCAACCAGTCCTAGTTATTTAACTAGACCGGACGGGTCATCATGCGGAATCATTGGAACACCTCATCGAGACCCATTTCCCGGGAAGCTTTGATGACTCGATGGAGCCTAGAGCTCATCGAGCAACACCTTTATTAGAGATGGAGGGCATCGTGGACAGGGAGCGAATCCGGTGGACGCTGAACGGTTTTAAGCCTTATAAATCGGCGGGCCCGGATCGGATTATATCAGCAGAGATCCAAAGGAATTCGGCAATCATCCTCCCCTGGCTGGAGGGTATCTTCAGGGGATGTCTGAAACTAGTCTATATTCCTAGGAAATGGATGTAAGTCAGGGTGGTCTTTATCCCGAAATCGGGAAAAAGCTCACATGCCTATCCAAAGGATCTGAGACCTATAACTCTATCATCCTTTCTGTTGAAAACCTTGGAAAGATTGGTAGATGTAGGTATTCGATCAAAAATTGAGCCCAGGATTTGGGCAATGTCGCAGCATGCGTACTGTAAGGGAAAGTCGGTGGACACAGCTCTGCACGCACGATCTGGTACGCATGATTGAGAAGTCAATCTACTCGCAAGAGTTCTGTATGGTATCTTTTCTCGACATTGAGGGTGCCTTTAATAATGTAAAAACGGAGGCGATCATGGAAGGATTGTCATTTTTGAAGGTGGACTACCCCATAAGTAGGCTGATAAATCAGATGCTGGTAAGTAGGATTATTACCTCGAAACTGGGTGAGGCCACCATTAGAAGGCGGGTGGTTAGAGGAACCCCGCAAAGAGGTGTAATGCCCCCCTTTCTTTGGAGTGCAGTGGTGAATGGATTGCTGTTGGAACTGGAGAAAGAGGGGATAGGGGTTGTAGTATATGCAGATGATGTAGCGATAGCTGTCTCAGGCAAATATCTGGACACGATTAGAGATGTTATGCAGAATGCACTCCTGATCGTTACGAAATGGGCCAGCAAATGTGGATTAGGGATCAACCCTTCCAAGACAGAGCTGGTACTATTTACTAAGAAATATAAAATTCCGCTAGTTAGCCCTCTACTGTGAACGGCATTAGACTGGCTTTTGCTGACAGACCGAGATTTTTGGGCATAATCTTGGAAAGTAAGCTGAGCTGGAAGCCTAACATTGTAGAAAGGGTGAATAAGGCTAATGTAGCCATTTACTCGTGCAGGAACGCCATAGGTAAGAAATGGGGTTTGAAACCAGAGCTGGTACACTGGCTCTATACCGCAGTGGTAAGACCTGTGCTGATGTACGAGGTGGGCGTGTGGTGTCAACTCTGGAGAAAGTAACATATATAAAAATGATGGAAAAGGTGCAAAGAACGGCCTGCATGCTTATAAGCGCAGCGCTTAGGTCAACACCTACACGCGCTTTAGAGGTTATGTTCCACCTTCTTCCAATCGAGTTTTTTGGTAAGCAGATAGCAGCCAATCTGGCTACGAGACTCTCGGCTGTCTCTCAGTGGAAGTGTCTTCACGCGGAACACTCGACGATAATTAGATCTTAATAAACACATTTTTATTAATCACTTGTTTTTTGTTTCGCAGAATATTTTGAATATTTTTCAAAATTTAAAAAAACCACTCGATCGATTTCGACTTGTTAGGTCATCATCAGGAGTATCTACTGATGATGACCTAACAAGTCGAAATCGATCGAGTGATTTTTTAAACTTTTTGAAAAATATTCAAAATATTCTGCGAAACAAAAAACAAGTGATTAATAAAAATGTGTTTATTAAGTATAAGTGTGTTTCACCAAGTGCCTACGGCAAATAGCGTAAAAAGTGATAATTAGATCGCTAAGGGAAGAACTGGCGAATCTAGATTATATTAAACCAACGTTGTGCTTCGATAAAGGTTTCCGGACCATCTGTCCTTCGAGAGAATCCTGGAGGAACGGATCAATACTGGAAAACGAGGCACTGCAATTTTTCACGGACGGTTCTAAGCTAGATGGTAAGGTAGGAGCCGGAGTCTTCTGTGAGAAGCTTAATGTTAATATTTCGGTTCGTCTCCCTGACTACTGCAGCGTGTACCAGGCTGAAGTGGTGGCGATAGGCGAAGTCGTGTCATGGTTGAAACATAACGTGGTATCCGTGAGGCGGTTTTCCTGAATTCACGGGTGGTGCTGGATTGCCGATCATCTCTTAACGAGATGGGCGAGTATATCAGCATCCAGATAATCTGGGTCCCTGGTCACTCGGACGTCATGGGAAACTGCAGGGCAGACGAACTAGCTAGGTACGGCACGACTCTCCAGATGCAGTCGGGAAGGGCAGATCTGGGGAGGCCTATAGCAGCGCTCAAATTGGCGCTCAGTAAAAAGGCAATCGCCTTGACAGATGAGAGGTGGACCAACACTCTCACGTGCAGGGTAGCAAAACAGGTTTGGCCAAAACTTGACCTGCGGCGCTCCAAGGCACTAGTATCCCTGGGAAAACGAGAGTTAGGATTGGTCGTAGGGATACTGACAGGACACTGCCTTTTTGGGGAACATGCGAGAAGGCTGGGTCTACAGACGAATGAATTTTGTAGAAGTTGTTTGGACGAAGAGGAGGAAGAGACGTTAGATCACTTATTATGCTCGTGTCCGGCACTATCATGCAGAAGGCATAAGTATTTAGGTGTGTACGGTATGGACAGCCTTTCGGAACTCGCGGGCTGTAGAGTGCGAGATATTTTACGCTACATAAGTAGCTCTGGATGGTTTCAGCGGGAGTAAAGGGGAGATAGGATCCTGTGGTATCACAATGGGTCACTACTGACCTAAGTGTGCGATAGCAGCCACTCTAACCTAACCTAATGTTCTTTATTGTAAACAGCTAAGTAGTATGTACGCGATTAGTCAAAGCCACATTTATAAATAAAATAAATGAGTTTTTTAAATTTTTTCCGATCCAGTGCCCTCTCCATTTTAGCTATGGAATTCGTTTCACTCAAACTATGGTTGAAACTTAGCAATAACAGAGAATTATTTATTCGATGAAGGCAGCATTTCAAAATCTAAATTTTTTATAAGTTTAATGTTGGCATCCTCTGTAAATAAAATTCTCCAAATCTTACCCCCCCCCCCCCCTCCCTCTCCTTGAAAATTTCATTTTTCAAAAGAAATTTTTCAAAAGAAAGTAATATGGTGAAATGGTCATTAGGGTAGCAATTTATAAACAATTTTTTGGCCCAACGTAAGTTCCGGGTTCATTCTTAAACCGTGATGAATTTGCTCCCGGTTTGTTTAAGTTATATTATAGATGGATGGATAGAAATCATGAGGAAAACATTTATAAACAAAATAAATTAACCACGTACCTATGTACCATAAAATTTTCAATTTTGGGTCGCACGAAAAATATCAAGATGAACACATTACACAAATATCACACACTACACATTTCTAAAGGGTCATAATTTTGTATATAATAAAACACTTCACTAAAATTAACTAACTAAATAAAATTTTCCGAACCAGACAACCGCGACACAATTAAAATACTAAACGTTCACTTGTTTCTTTTTTTTTGTTTCGTAAAACCGTTATATTACCTCAACCAACTCTACTGCCATCTAGTTAATATTGAATACATCCAGTTATAATGGTGAATAAAAACTATAATAAATTAGTATTCATTTAGGCGCGCGATTTTCCTTTACGTTGGTTGCTGTGTAAGACATATTTTTCCATTTTCTGGAAAAATTACCGTTGGATTAGTAGTTTTATAGTTTTAAATTGGTTTAAATTCTACGTAACGCACATAGCTATTAATTTTCGTGAGAAATTTGAAATTCAATAGTGCTCAATTGTTGCTCATTAAAAGGTGACAGACGAAAACCAATAAAATTTTGTTTTGAAATAGAAACCTTGTTTACATAAGTCGAGTCGTTTAGTTCTACTAAGAAAACTTGTGATTAAGATTAACATTTTTGCTTGAGTTATCAATTATTAAAATAGTTTTGAACAAGACGAAGGTTCATTTTGCTAAAAAGTTCTAAATTTTGTGTTAATTTTAACGAAAGTTTGTATTTTCTCCGATTTCCAGGTGAGTAACAAAATGTACTATTTTGAGTGGAAATTGTGTTAACTAAGAAATTCGAGTCAATTTTACCAGAATTGTGTACAAAAAATGTGTTAAGTAATCATTTAAGTTCGGGTCAGACTGTTACCACTAATTTAGTTTTAGTCAATGGGGTGCATTTAGTATAGTGAGAAATTAATTCCATCTTATTCCGGCCAAATAAAACAATTCAGTTTATCTCGGAATGGAATGGCGGCCATATTGAATCAATTCATTGATTGGTTTTAGGCTGTAATTGAAGTTTGAGTGTTTTTAAAATTCAGTTTCTAATTGCTATAATGTGCTTCCAATGGGGTGCATTTAGATTTAGTAAGGCCAACCACCCCGTGACATTTAGCTCGGCGAGAAAGCATTTCGAATGAAATGGTGTTCAAATTGGATTAGTTAAATGTTGTGCGAATTATTAAATATTACCGTTCGAGTTTCTTTCTGATTTCCCGCGTGAGTAAGAAATGTAATATTTGACGGTTGTGAAGTTTGTCCCAAAAAAATCCCGTGTACATATACAAATCAAATAAGAAATTGTTAATGCAGAACATGTATTAGTAATTAATTACACTGTTAAATTGAAATTTTGGCGAAATAACTATATTATATTAGAAAGAGACGAAAATAGGCACATTTTTTTCATATTCGATTTATTTTGTAAAAATGGTAGCAAGAGAAATAGTAAAAAATAATCTTGAGAAAACAAAATAAAACACATTGTCATTTAATTGAGGTTAACATTTTTTTTATTTTTTTTTGCAAAAAAAGAAAGTATTAATCATCCAGTGAATTTAATGTCTTTTAAGGTCAATTAATACTCCCCTTTTCATTCACCACACACCCACCCATTACAATTACAGTATACCACCTGCACGTTGCAAGCTCCATGTCAACCTGCACACTGACATGAACGGTGGGTCGGCGCTGAATTCTGCACTCCAACAGAGGGTCTAAGTTGTGTTTATTATCATCACCGATTGTAATCGATGAAGAAAATTCGATTTACATCCTGCCTCTTGGTGGGATTCGAACCCAGTACCTCCCGGGTCCAAATGCCGAAGCTTTAGCCACTGCGCCACTTGTATTTAAAACTATAAACAATTTAAACATTATGTTTAAACTAAACATTATTTAATATATAGATATTTTTTTAAATTAACTAAAAATGAAACATGAAAAGTAAACAAAATGAATTCTTGTAAGAATACAAAGTAAAACTCAGAACAGGAGGTGATGTGTGTGGATTCCATGATATAAATATTTTAGAAAATAAATCATCTGTCAGAAAATTCGACTACGATGAAATGATAGCCTTAGGATAACAGTCAAGCTCCCTTTCCAAACGGTAGTAGTGTTATATTATTTTCGATCTCGTAATTGAAATTGATTTTTATAGTTTGAGTATTTTAGTTTAGATAAATTCCGGATATCCTAGAGTTTGTCGGAAAATTTCACTATGTCCAAATGTTAGCTTTAGGTTAGCACAATCAAATAAATCAAGAGCCTTTTCCGTATCTAGGGGATAAGTCTAGTTTTTGTCCTCGCAATTTTTCTCGATCTTATTGGTTTGAGTAGCTTTTATTTAGATAAATTTTGGATATCCTAGAGTTTGTCGGAAAATTTCACTATGTCCAAATGTTAGCTTTAGGTTAGCACAATCAAATAAATCAAGAGCCTTTTCCGTATCTAGGGGATAAGTCTAATTTTTGTCCTCGCAATTTTTCTCGATCTTATTGGTTTGAGTAGCTTTTATTTAGATAAATTTTGGATATCCTAGAGTTTGTCGGAAAATTTCACTATGTCCAAATGTTAGCTTTAGGTTAGTACAATCAAAAAAAAGTAAGAGCCATTTCCATATCTAGGGGATAAGTCTAATTTTTGTTCTCGCAATTTTTCTCGATCTTATTGGTTTGAGTAGCTTTTATTTAGATAAATTTTGGATATTCTAGAGTTTGTCGGAAAATTTCACTATGTCCAAACGTTAGCTTTAGGTTAGCACAATCAAAAAAAAGTAAGAGCCATTTCCATATCTAGGGGATAAGTCTAATTTTTGTTCTCGCAATTTTTCTCGATCTTATTGGTTTGAGTAGCTGTTATTTAGATAAATTTTGGATATCCTAGAGTTTGTCGGAAAATTTCACTATGTCCAAACGTTTGCTTTAGGTTAACGCAATCAAAAATATTAAGAGCCATTTCCATATCTAGGGGATAAATATCATTTTTTGCTTTCGCAAATCTAACCGATTTTATAGCCTTGAGTGGTTTAAATTAACAACATAAAACATAAAATATTGCTTGGTGATATAAATTTTGATCTAATGAAAGATTCTCAGTTAAAAGACAATTATTTATTATTATGTGCCTCTTTTGGTATGCAATCACTTGTCAATGATGTAACACGACCATGTTCTAATACTTGTATTGATCACGTTTTTGCAGTAACCGATCACCAAAAGTTTACTTTTGAACTTAGAAATCTTCAACTATTTATAACTGGTCATAACACAATTATCTTGTATTTGAAAATGACCAACAAAGTTAAGAGTAATCGTAAATATGAAGAGCTATTTCAAACGAAAATAAATTTAACTGAGTTAGCGATATCCCTCAGTACATATGATTGGAGTACAGTTTGGGACTCTGATGATTCTAATATAGCATATTCTAACTTTGTTGAAATATTCACTTCCATTTTAAATAAACATAAATCGGTGTTTAAAATTAAACGTAGTAAATGGACACTTAATAAACACATTTTTATTAATCACTTGTTTTTTGTTTCGCAGAATATTTTTCAAAAAGTTTAAAAAATCACTCGATCGATTTCGACTTGTTAGGTCATCATCAGGAGTATCTACCCGAGTAGATACTCCTGATGATGACCTAACAAGTCGAAATCGATCGAGATTCGAGTGATTTTTTAAACTTTTTGATTAATAAAAATGTGTTTATTAAGTATAAGTGTGTTTCGCCAAGTGCCTATCACGGTAAAAAATTTGGTTTAATTTTAAAACTTTTCTTAAAACCTTCTAAGTTTAGCAAATTTTTAAGATATTATAATTCCAAATTTTAAACTTTAAAAAGTTTCAGTGAAATTTTAAACCAAAATTTTGAATTTTAAACATATTAGTTTATTTAACTAAACAAAACTAGAAATAAAACAATTTTATAGAGGAAAAAATATCAGAAAACCCAAAAGTTCAATTCTGAGAACTTAAAGTTTGAATTATTTAACTAATTTTATTTTTAAACAAAAGAAACTTATTCTGCACTCCTTAAGTTTTAAATTTTAAACTACAGTTTTTGTCAATCAAGAGTTATAAATAACCTAAAACAATAGACTAAAAACGAAACATTATCGTTTAAATTTAAATGCGAATTTAGCTTGTAGATTAACAAACACTCTCACGAAAAGTTTAAATTTTAGTATATACTAGTTTCAAATACCACTATATATATATATAGTACGGGGATCCCCCAATTATGTGCACAATAATAAAATTAATTAAACTGTTTCTCTCTTCTTTAAATAAATTATACAACTTCGAGTAAGAAGAGCCAAGCCATACCAAACCCATAAAATCTAACGGATGTATTTTTTGATGTGCTTAGCCATTTTTATTGTGATTTTTGTTAGGATCAGTTGTGTTATGTATAGAATATTATGTTTGTAATTTATGAAACAGTTTTACTTTTATGTTATACATATTATTAAATGAAATATACTTTTATAAAATAAACAAGAAACAAGTGCAAATAATAAAATATCGTATGTGAATTCTATGTGAAGTGTGAAAAATTACTTCGTCGTAAGCGTTGATTTCGATTTGTGTTCATTAACACTACCTCTGCGTAACTATTAAAATTTTAAATAAAAAAATATTAGGCCACCTATTTCAAATCGGATTATTATATCAAATAAATACAAATCTTTATTTAATTCGGTTGCATATTTCCCGAGGGTGTAGTGATAACTTTTGTCAGGAACTCGCGAATAAGGTAACAACTTATTATCCATAAATAATAAGCAGCAAAATATATATACTACATCCAAAATATTTTTCTATTGCAGATCGGTATTAGGATAACAGTGCCGTACATCCAGCTGATTTTATTTATTACGAAACAGTTCAATACAAGAGAAGCATGCAATGGCCGTTGCTCCGTGACCACTCTTAAGAAGTAATGTTTTTATTTTGCATGTATTTGATCACTTTTCATGACAAAATTGCGGCTAAATTAAAAACATAAAATGGCATGAAAATAGGTAACGAAATTAAGTTTTGAAATTTTTTATTATAGGTGTTACTGGAACATTCACATTTTAATTGAAATTTTTCTGCGTTTCAGAATTTTTTTTATGTTTCCCAATAGCGACTGGATACAACTTTTGACAGGAGCTTACAACTTAAGTAATAACAATTCATGCATAAATATTAAGCAGCTAATAAATATTTATTTTTTGTAACATTTGCAGAACGATTTTACACTTTCAGTAACAATCATTCGCTAAACTCATTTTCTTCAGTACCAAGCAGTATATTATGTTGAACATACGTGGACTTTTCCGACAGGATAACATCACAATCAGTTCATGAGAGTCAAACCGTAGGCTGCTTATTTGGATTTTGGTATGTTATTTAACCCACACTTGCGGTTCAAAACCACCGAAAGGTAAAAACTGTATACAAGTAATTAAAACGTATTTTTAGTAGGAAACGTATTAGTCTTCAGCACCATAAAGATATATTAAAGCATTTTAGTGAAAGTGTAATGATTTAGCTATATTTATTATTAAAATAAATTCACGTTTATGGATCTTTTGAGTGTAATTTGGACCGTTTATAGCACTCCAAATATTTTTAATAATAATCCAGTTTTCTATCAAGCTCTTGATACATAGATTTTCTATCCGATTGCAAAATAATAAGTTAATTACGCTTAAAACACTCCTTTAATATTAATTTCTTGTTATAAAATTCTATATTTATTGGTTCTAGGTTTAACCAAAATTAAAATTTGATTAAATTAATCGATTTTTTTTATTTGTAATTTCTAGTATTATCTATAACGTAACACTGTGGCCAGAAAATAGTAAGAGTTTGTTCATAATTTTAAAATTCTTTATTTATTTCTCCAAATCTAATTCGTCCTCCTCAAAGTAATCCCCCCGGCCTCAATACACTTGTGCCAACGTTTTTTCCAATCCTCGAAACAGTTATTAAAGTAAATTTCCGGAATAGTCCAATGCGCGTAGCGATTCACGTTTAATGTCTTCAATTGACTCAAAACGGTTTCCCCGGAGCGGTCGTTTCAGTTTGCTGAACAGCCAGAAGTCTCACGGAGCTAAATCAGGCGAATACGGTGGTTGCGGAATGATATGGGTGGAATTTTTGGCGAAAAAATCATGTAAAACCAATGTAGTATGAGGAGGTGCATTATCGTGGCGCAAAACCAAGAGTTGTGGACCCATAGTTCCGACCTCTTTTTACGAATAGCTTCGCGCAAACGACGCATAACACTCAAAAAGTATTTCTTGTTGACAGTTTGGCCGGTCGGAAGAAATCCGGAGTGCACCACACCTCGAAAATCGAAGAAAACGGTCAACATCACCTTGATTTTTGACTTGTTTTGACATGGTTTCTTCGGCTTCGGCTCACTTTTGGCACGATATTCAGCCGATTGATTGTCTGTTTATCTAAACGTTTCGGCACCACAAAATTGATTCCGCACACAAAATTTAATGGAACTTCTTTGTTGAATAATTTCACTCATTGTAAAAATCGCCGAATGCACTTTTTGTACTTCAGAAAGACAAGCGTATACTAAACACTAATGATTATTTTGATGTGACATTTGTCACAGATGTCACTAACAGTCATACCAACATAAAAAAAATATTTCGACGAATGGTTTTCTGCGAGAAATTTAAATTAAAAAGTCTTACTACTTTGGCCCACAGTAGTATACCTAAAATAACAAAGTTTCTAGCTATATATTTTTAAGATGTTATACAAATATAATAATGTTACAAATTTTCTTAAATGAATCTTAATTGTCGTATTCGAGAATATATTTTATAAATGCATGTCTTTAAAATTTCGCGACGAAGAATCGCTTGTACGAGATTAATCTTAATTAAGTAAAATAAATATTAAATATAAATTATTTTTTATTATGCATAATATACTTAAGAACAATTTAAATAAAAATCTTTTGTTAAATCGATTTAAACAATTCGTTTTGATTAAGAAACAAACGAATTGATATTGGATGTAACTTCCCAGCCCCGTTATAATCAGCTGTCTTAAATATGAAACGAATATCGTATATAAAATAGACCTAGGGTTTGGAATTAAACACTTTACCGCTTATTTTTTAACTGAATTCGACGAAAACAAAACCGTTCAAGTTAAAATTAAGCATAAATATGTTTCAACTTTAAACAGTAAATATGAAGTTTTAATCTTTTAAGTGTTCTTTATAAACCAAAATTTCTTTTTTATAGACTTTTTATTATTATTTTAAAACTATTTTGTTTTAATTTAAAACTATAATATCTTTCATAAAAACTTTAATAAATAGGTTTTAAACCGGCGGGTTTAATTTTTGAACCCTTAATTTTTATTTAAAAAACTTTTGGGATTAAATGGAAAACGATTAAGTTCGATTCTTAAACCTAGAGTGCAAAAATACAAATAAATAAGTTTTCTATTTAAACCAAAAATTTCAATTTTGCAGAAATTTCTTCATGAATTTAAAACTAATCGGTTTCAATGCCAAACTTATTTGACTTAAAACAAGACTATTTCAGCAAAAATTCCAGATATGTGTGTGCATATTATCAAACTATTAAAAGTTTTACTTTTAATCTAGAAAGGTTTACAGCCTATATGCAGCCAAAAAAGTTTTAAATTTTAACTTTATTTTTTACCGTATACGGCAAATAGCGTAAAAAGTAGTAAATGGAAACTTAAGCCTTGCATATCTGACACCTTATTAAATTTGATTAATCTCCGGAATAGGCTATCTAAGAAGTTAATTAATGATTGTAATAACAGCTCTTTAAAGAAAAAAGTGGACGTGCTAAACTCCAGAATTAAAACCTTGATACCGAAATCTAAAGAAACGTACTTTAAAAATAAGATGGCTTCAGCTTCAGATATTAAGTCAAAATGGAAAGTGGTAAATAGTGCATTGAACAACGTTCCCGTTTCAGATACTATTACTTCTTTAGAATTTGGTGAGAATAATTCCATTACGGATCATAGAGAAATTGCTAATGTGCTTAATGATCATTTTATTAATATATCAAGTGTCATTCTAAACGTAACACAAGAAAATATCACTATTGAAAATACTGTTAGAAATAATATGGTTTTAACTCGGTTTAATAGCTCGAATTTATTTTTTTTTTCCCAGTTAGTGATTTGGAAATTGTTTCTGCCGTCTGCGAACTCAAAAATACTAACTCGTGTGGTATTGATGGAATTTCCAATGTAGTGGTGAAAAATGTGATTTTTAGTATAGCACCTGTCTTAGTGTTTGTTTTTAATTTGTGCCTTGCTAAAGGTGTGTTTCCTGATAAATTAAAAGTAGGCATCGTCAAACCACTTTTTAAGAAGGGTTCACGTGCTGACCCAAACGATAATCGTCCTATCACATTATTGAACACATTTTCAAAAATTTTTGAAAAAATTATTAAATCCAGATTATTGAGTTTTCTAGATAAAACTAATTTTCTTGATAAAAGGCAATTTGGTTTTGTTAAAAATTCACCAACGGAACTGGCACTTGTTTCATTTTTAAGGCCTGTTCACGAAAATTTGAATATTAACCTTAAGGTATCTGCTCTTTTTATAGACATTACTAAAGCATTCGACACCGTTAATCATCAAGTGTTACTGGAAAAATTATCACATCTTGGTATTAGAGGTGTGGCACTTTCTCTATTTGAATCCTATTTATGTAATCGAGTTCAGAGTGTATGTATAAATCATGTCCGTAGCCATGAAAAAATGGTTAATGTGGGGGTTCCTCAAGGATCTGTGCTGGGACCTCTACTTTTATTGATTTATTGTAATTCTATATTTGATCTTGATTTGCGTGGTAATATTGTGGCCTTTGCCGATGATGTCGCGCTTCAATATTCAAATTCTAATACGGATTCGTTGAGTTATGACATTGAGTGTGACCTTAAATTACTAAAAAAATGGTTCTATTTTCATTTCATGGTTCTTAGCTGCAAGTCTAAAATTATGTACTTTAATTTGAGTATTCCTGTCACTATTTCTGGTTCAGTGGCTTATCACTCATTTGCGTGTAATGACTCTAACTGCAGCAATCTCTGTTTACCCATTGAAGCAGTCAGTTCACTCAAATACTTAGGTTTAAATCTTGACTCTCAGCTTAACTTTAAGAATCACGTGATTATTTTAAAACAAAAACTGCTTCGTGCTTTAAGATCATTTTTCCATTTGCGTAATATATGCAGCTCCGAATTCTTAAAATGTCTCTATTATGCTTTGATTGATTCTCATCTACAGTACGGGTTAACATGTTGGGGTGGAATTTATTGGTCAAACATCAAACCATTATTGACGATTCAAAAAAGTGTGCTTAGAATTATGAACCATCTTCCAAGAACTACACCATCTTTCCCTTCGTTTTTAAGTTATAAAATTTTACCACTGCGATATTTATATGTTTTTAAAGTTTTAAAAATGTTTTATTTAATAAGCGGGAATCGTTTAATGAATATTTATAGTGAACCATACTTGTTTCGTAATAGGAATAGAATTAGTATTCCGCAACCGTATAAAGAACATTTTAAGAATTTCTTTTCTTACACTGCACCGAAGTTTTATACCCTTCTATCAACCTATATTGCATCTGTGGGCACTTTTAGAGTATTTATAAAATTGTTGAAAGAATGGTTATTCTAAAAAAATGACATTGAGGTTTTATTTAGAACATTATCTTAAATTTTGTAAAAATATGCTACTTTTGTTTTATTTATTGAAAGTAAGTTGAATAATTTGTATACATAGAATTTCCATACCATGCGCAAATATTGATTACTTAATATTGATTATTGTTTTTTTCCTTTATTTAATTTATTAATTTGTTAATTATATTTCTTTACATTTAATTTTAATTTATTTTTAATTTTTATTTTACTTTTTTTTTCTAATTTGTGTTATATTATTTTTACACATGAATCGTGACCCCGAGACATTGTAAAATCAGGAGCTCACTATCTAGTTTTATTTTTTTATGCTGTACTATTATTTTATTGCAAATGAATGTATTATATGTGATTTTCAAAAATAAAACTATGTAAATTAAAAAAAAAAAAAAAAAAAAAAAAAAAAAATAGATAAATTCTGGATATCGTAGAATTTGTCGGAAAATTTCACTATGGCCAAATGTTAGCTTTAGGTTAACGCAATCAAATAAATCAAGAGCCATTCCCATTAGATTTGAAATGACACCTATCCCCTAGATATGGAAATGGCTCTTGATTTTTTGATTGTGCTTACCTAAAGCTAACATTTGGACGAAACAAAATTTTGTGACAAACTCTGCGATATTCAGAATTTAGTAATATATTTAAACTAAAACTACTCATACCTAATGAATTGACTTAATTTACCAGAACAAAGTTCAGAAGTATCCCGTTTTTAGGAAATGTCCTTTACCTCACTTGATTGTATTCTCTGTATCGATATTCTCTTATCGTGTAATTTCCACATAATGGCTTTGTACACAAATTTTGTATACCCGGCATTTAGATATATTGAAATATTATCTTCTGTAAAACTACTTACAAATGAGGAAAAATGGAAAAGATTTTCCGGGATATTATGCAGAATGAAAAATAATTTTTTTGAGTTTGTTTTCTAGTTTCCACTCAAAATTCTGATAAGAATTTTTTTTACAGTGTATTTACTAATACATGTTTATTTTTGTTATTTGGGACATACTTCACTGCCATAAAATTTGTGGAAATTGTGTTAACTTAAAATTGTTGAGCGAATCTCTGTGTCGTAAAATTTTACCAGAATTGTGTACAAAATCAAATATTAAATAATATTAGGACATTGCCTTGTAAAATCGTGTTTCAAAATTTGGAGTGAAGAGTGAAGTTAGCTGTTTTAGTTCAAGTTCGAAAAAAATTCGAAAATCAACCAGATAGTGAAAAAATAAATAAATTTAACTGTGTAGGTTGTTTATCAAAATAAAAGAGTGCTAAAATGCTAGAAACGATGTATAGTTTATCGTTCTCAATATTGAAAGTTCCTAATTTAAAAATTAAACGTCCATCATGGTTTCATCAGCCATCCGCAATGAAAATGTTTTCATGTTACGGTAAACTACCCCATTTATAGACCATGTCATTATGTTCAAATTATTAACGATGTAATTGTTGAGCCCCCCAAGTGTAAATGAACTACAGGCGAGGAAGACGGGCAATACAATATGGAAGGTTTGACAAGGAGTTTTATGTTTACGATCGGTGGTTTTGGGTTTATCATTATGAATTAGACACATACGAAAACTTAACCGTCTGCTACTAACAGCCAAGGGATTCCTTTATAATTGTATATTTATGTAACCAAAATAAAAGTTGTACTCAGGGAATTTTTATCTCTAGGCAAATAAAATAAAACGAATTTTGTCTTAAATTTTTAATTCTTTTAAAAAATTCAACACAAATTAATTAACACAAGATTTGACTAATTTCATAACATCTTTGGAAAGGAAAAATGATCAAATCAAATGTTTTCTTTTTTCCGCGGATTTTTCAAGATACTGGATACCAATGTTGTTTGTACACAATATAAACGTTTAATATTCTACTTTGTATAATGCGATCAATTACGCTAAACATATTTTTTTTTATATTTTCCTGCTTCTCGGGCGAATCGTCAGACATTTAATTAGTCCACTTATGTGGCTTCCAATTGCCACACACATCTTCTTTAGATTTGATGGCGCAGTTGACACTTTGAGAACCAAAAATCATATGAACTTTTTAACAGCTTAATTTACTTCGGATATTTTTTCGAAGTTCGAAAAAAACGTCTAAAGTAAAATTTAATGTTTAACTATATTTTGACTGAAATATTCATTTGATTTAAAATATTTATAATTGTTGTATTTCTTGATACCCATACTGATCAGGATCAATTCAGGTTCAGGTTCCGATTAAATAAGTGAGTTAATGGTAGCTAGAGACCTCATATTTTCAAGGGGGCTCAGCGCCCACTGACTCGGAGTGATATGCGAGAGATTGACATATTTTGTTTATACCGAACATTACAATTTCTTTTGTCTCTCTTCGCCAACCAAATATTTCCACCACAAATAGAAACTCAAAGGAAACTAGATTTCAAAAACTACAGTCAGTGCCTGTTTGTTTGCCCTATAGCTAGAGAGAAATTTGCAGTGCAGCTCAATGCCCGATGACATTGCATATGTCAATCAATCAAGGTGTTATCGCCCTGTTGTCTCATATTTTCGACAATAGGATGATAACTCAAAGCTGAATACTTGGCACTGTTTATGAGTAAAGCAAGCACAGAAGCCACAGGCGAGTTTGCTATTGATTGAGCAATTCTAATCATCTCATAATACGAGAGCAAGTATAGGCCTACAACCAAACAGTAATTGAGCAGAATAGACGCCAAGACGTTCGTTTTTACCGAATTCGAGCTCAAATTTTGTTGAATGTACTTTCTGATTCTTCAATTAGCAACGAATACAACTAATCAATGGAAAGAGCCTTCTTTGAGAAGGGCAGAATTTCCAGAATATAACCTGTTTTTCTACATACTCCAATTCTGGTTTTCGCTGGTTTTATATAAATTACATTAATTCTTAGATTTTATTTGCTAAGTAAAGTAATTAATTACCAAATTACTAATAAACGATTTTATTTATTGAATCATTTCAGATACATATTGCAAATGAATAACACAACGGAGAAAATGTTCATAATTGCCAATGGTGAAACTACTTCCTGGCCAGCGGAATATTTAAAGTTGTTTCTGTTCATATGGATCGTAGTTTTGATGCAGATATGGATTTTTTTGTGCTATTTAGACTTAATTGTCCAAACGGTTCAGTATCTTTCTGGCGCTATTATGTCGGGGATAAAAAGAATTATTCTGTCTCTTTTTTCGATGTGGCTCATGATAGTAGACCATTATATATGGGCGGGATTGATACTCATGCTCATATTTTATTATATGCTGTACTACTATTCAAATTGGTGGTTTAATATCGAATAATTTTGGGCCAAAGCTACGGCTCGATCAGAAAACAATCTGAAAGTGAAATGCGACGAGATATTTGATTCTCGCATTTCATCTGTCCGTAGCCCTTTATGATTTCAATTTATATACATTATTAAAACTATGTTACTTGCTTGCTATCTCAAAATAAAATGCTTTAAATAAATCTATAGTTTTATTTTATGATTGTTTCCGCAAACAATACGGCTGATACAAAAAAAAACAGATTTCAAAACGTATCGTCCAATGAGAATTTTACATGAGAAGCTTGTCTTCTCGGCAAACATCATCGAAGCAGCTTCAAGAGTCGCGAAAAGAAGTCGAATTCGTGCGGCGAGATAATTCACACGGACGTCAATTTGCGGAGCCAGGTACTTCTTGTTATTAAAAGACGATTATTCACATTTTCGTTTCGTTTACTTCATAAAACAAAAATCTGAAGTAGCAAGTTGCATCAAGAAGTGTGTCAAGCTGATACTGAAGGACGATAAGCACAAACTTCGTATTGTCAGGTCTGACAATGGAACGGAATTTGTGAATGCAGAATTAAAGGCATTTTTCGAGGAAGACAGCATTCATCACCAATGAACTGTGTTGTACACACCTGAGCAAAACAGGTGTGGTGAGCGCGAGAAATGCGGACGATCACCGAATCAGCAAGAACGATGCTTCAGGCGAAGCAAATGGAAAAGAAGTTTTGAGCCGAGGCGATGAATTTAGCAGTCCATGTGCTTAATCGACCTGGAACAAGCACGATCGTCGGAAAAACACCGTATGAATTGTAGCATATTCCAAAGAAAAAGCGACAGAAACTCGACTCGAATGCTACCAAATGTATCTTCGTATGATACGAAATTCGTTCAAAGGCATATCGAGCATAGAATCATAAGACAGGAAAAGTTGAAATATCATGCGATATGGTATTTTTGTTGGACGAATCCAACGCTTGACATCAGAGTTGAAGAAAAAGCTGGCTCGAATGGAAGGAAACGCAAGTGACGAGAGCGCAGATGACGGAGACGCAGACGGATTCATCACGCCAGAACAACGTGAACAGCGTGGCGCGATATGCGATTTTGATAACAGAAATGTTGTCAATCGACGATTGTGCAATGTTGGCCATCAGCCAAAAGCCGAGACGGAAGTATTGATCGCTTCAAGGCGCAATTGGTAGTGCGAGGAGTCACGCAAGAATATGATATCGATTATCAAGAAACCTTCAGTCCAGTGGTGAAGTTTACATCGATCAGAGCGATCCTGGTTGATTGCAGTAGTGAAGCAAATGGAGATTTAGAAGAAAATGTACACAGGAGCCAGCCGATTGGATATGACGATGGAAGCGGAAATGTGTGCAAGCTATCCAAAAGATTCACTGCTTTTGTCAAAAATTTTGTATTCAGAGCGAGTAAATCGGACCCGTGTGTTTTCGTCTACGGCGAGAAAAATGGTTTGTTAATCCTTGCAACATGACGGATTGCAATGCGGTGTTTACTCCATTGGACATTTCACAAAATATGGGAGATTTTGAGGCCGACGAAGAAGTGGATTTTCCGTATCGAGAAGCAGTCGGAATTCTGATGTATTTGGCGGTCGCTACCAGGCCAGATATAAGCTTCGCAGTTGGAAGTGTCAGCCGATAATTGGAAAAGCAAGCTGCAGCACATGTGAATACAGTCAAATGCATTCTGAACTATATTTGAGGCTCGATGGATACAGGAGTTTGCTTCGAAGGTAAAAATGATCTGAACTTCTGCAGATACAGCGATGTTAACTACGCCGATGACACACAAACGAGACGATCGACGTCGGGCTACGTTTTTACGTTTGGAGGTAGAGTCATCAGCTGGGGATCGGAACGCCAGAAATCAGTTGCGCTTTCGACGACAGAGTCTGAATATATGCTAGCATTATACGCCATAAAGGAATTGATCTGGTTACGAAACTTGCTGGGTGAACTTCAGCAAATCGAGAGCGATGCGCCCGTATTCCTCATGGACAATCAGAGCGCAATAAGACTGGTGAAGAATCCAGAGTTCCACAAGCGCACAAAACACATCGACATGCGGTATCACGTCATTCATGAAAAGTTTTAAGACGGAATTTTCGAACTGAAGTATGTGCAAACAAATGAGCAGATAGCGGACATCATGACCAAAGTGCTATTAAAACACTCACTTTTAATAAAAGCTCGAACTTATACTATTACTCAAAAGGTAAATCAACCCATAAAGTACAAGAAAATATTGATCTATGAAAAATGTGCAATTTACTATCAAAACGTGAATAAAATGGCATCAAAAGCATCCAAATTCTACAACTTCGTTTTAAAATCAAACTACCTCATTTATGTAATTTGTGAAACTTCATTAAAACCCGGCATAAGGAGCAGCGAATTTTTTGGTCATGATTACGTTTTTTATAGATGCGATCGGTATCCTGAAACTAGTTCAAAGAAATCGGGTGGTGGCGTACTGATAGCAGTACATTCTAAACTCTGGAATGCTCCAGTAACTTTAGCCCCATCGAGAGTTGAACAAATTGGTGTAAAAATCAAAATCAACCAAACCAATCTAATCATCTACGCAGCATATATACCACCTTAATCAAATAGTGAGCATTATTCAACTTGCATCGATGCGATTGATGAAATTATTAATACAACGAACTCGTCAGATTTAGTTCTTGTGCTTGGTGATTTTAATCTACCACATATAACTTGGAATTTGGACCCGGAACTTAACTGTATTTTACTATACAATATAACAACAGATGCGGAATGTGTATTTGTGGACGCCATGCTTGGTTATAATTTGAACCAAATAAACACAATTGCTAATAATCGTGATAGATTATTGGATCTTGTCTTCAGCAACGACATTGACACCTTTAAAATTTCTGAATCCCTACTACCTTTTGTCATAAATGATGTCAATCACAAATCTTTGGATATTGTATTTGACTTAACTAAAATGACGAGATCAGGACACCTACAACCTATCAAATACAATTTTAAAAAAACTAACCGTGTGGGGCTACAACGTTACTTTGAATCCATCAACTGGCAAACAATTCTCAATTCCAATGATATTAACGAAAATGTGGACAAATTTAATGACATTATGCTTCAAGGCTTCGAACTTTATGTACCTATGTGCTGTAAAGCACAAAATTCTCATCCCCACTGGTTCGATCCCCACTGGTTCATCCCCACCAGTTAACTTAAAAAAATGGAAGTGGAAAGCGTACGCCAAAATGTTAAAAAGCGGGTTAGAAGCGGACAAAACTATGTTTCTACAACATAGTAAAGAATTTGAAATTTATTTCAAATCAAAATACAGGTCGTATCTTGATCAAATTCAAGACAAAATCAAAGTAAATCCAAAACAATTTTGGAACCCTGCTAATATGACCTACAACAATACCTGCTCTTCAAACGCCAAAGATATAGCTGACATGTTCACGTCGTTCTTTCAATCAGTCTATAGACCAAGCGTTACTAGTGGATTGCACGAACAACCCAGCAACAACAACACATCAATAACTCCTCCTATTATTTTTGAGGACAACATTTTATTGGCTTTAAGGGGGTTTGGAGATGGTTGCGGTCTTGACGATATATCCTCGTCTATTCTGAAGGAGTACGCTGAAATTTTAATAATTCCATTATGCTATCTATTCAATCATTCCTTAAGCACCGGCGTGTTTCCCGAAAAATGGAAAATTTCAAAAATTACTCCAATTTTTAAATCGGGTAAGCGTGATGATATCACATGCTACAGAGGAATATCAACTACATCATCAATTCCGAAATTATTTGAGTTAGTATTATGCAACAGCTCTAAATCCACAATTGCACGTCATATATCAATAAACCAGCATGGGTTTATGCCTG
>OW052223.1:12312440-12384043 GCA_932526605.1 Nephrotoma flavescens
AGAGAACGAGAGAGAAAGAGCAATGCGCATCGAGCGTGCACCCACTGTGCGGCGCTCGATTACAAAAATCAAAATTTAAATTTAAAAATAAAATATGTAAAAAGAATAAAATGAATAATAAAAAAATAAAAAAAATCGTACCTTAAATACAAAAAATTAAGGTTGCGGCCTTGGTGCCGTTCCGTTGCGGCAGACCACCGATAAAAATACAATAGCCGGTTGGCTACCGTTCCGTTGCGGCAGACCACCGATATAAATACAATAGCCGGTTACCAAATACAATAGCCGGTCACCGATACCAAAAAAACTGTAAAAAGAAAAGAAAATGTAAAAAGAATAAAATGAATAATAAAAAAAAATCGTACCTTAAATACAAAAAATTAATGTTGCGGCCTTGGTGCCGTTCCGTTGCGGCAGACCACCGATAAAAATACAATAGCCGGTTGGCTACCGTTCCGTTGCGGCAGACCACCGATAAAAATGCAATAGCCGGTTGGCTACCGTTCCGTTGCGGCAGACCACCGATATAAATACAATAGCCGGTTGGCTACCGTTCCGTTGCGGCAGACCACCGATACCAAAAAACTCGAGGGACAGCCGGTTGGCCACCCGATCGTGAGGGGCGTTGGCTCGCCAAAAACCGTAAAAAAAATTTATTATCGGGCGTTGCCTCGCCTTAAAAATCAAAAAAACCGTTGCGAATGGCCTCACCTGGCCACCCGTTGTAAAACAGCACCCTCAAAAATACGGTGCTTGTTGATACGGCACCAGTAAAAAATATTGTGGTACCCGTCGAATTTTATCTAGTGATTCTATCTTTTACCGATTCACAACAAGTATCACTTGAACCATTGCTTCATAGGCAATAAAACATTTCAATAATACGGATCCTTTTGATCTCAAATAAATAAAACTTAACCACACGTGCAACTATCCGTTTATAATGTACGAAAATGATTCGAAGAAAACAAATTTCACTTCCCAATCAAACTTAGAATTACACTTTTAACTGTGAATGGTTACAATAAAAAAACTCAACATCAATTATAATTTTTTTTTTTTAAACTTCTATTTATTGTACCAAAAATAAACTCAAACAGTAAATTTACAACTTTTTTTTTCTTCTCTCAACTAGGCACTACGTTAAACAATTCGCAAAAACTCTACTTGTATTCCCAAAAGCCAAAAAAAAAAACTTAATTTTGCTTTCATCACTAAAACCAGACTGAACTAACCAAAAAAAAACTCTTACGCCGAATAACGCGCAAAACATTCCAGAAGAATTGTCTTTCTTCTCTGTTTCTCGTTTACATCAATTCGCATTGATGTAAACGAGAGGCATATAAGAAAAACATTCTTATGGAATGTTTTGCTTTACACACACACTCGATGCGCATTGTTCTCGCTCTCCCCCATTTTCGTTCAGTTACCAACAAAACAAAAAAAACACACAGGAATCCACCCACCATTTACCGCATGTAGACATCAAATCAACCCGGACGCAAAACAACCCGGACGCAAAATAACCCGGACGCAAAACAACCGAGGAGAATAAAAACACAAAAATTTACAAAAAATGAGGATGTAATCCATAAAATGAACATTTGATCTTGTTAAAGACAACACAGTCGTAACAAACGTGGGAACGTCCCCCACCCTGAGATGTCTCATAAGCCGGGCCTAAAACAAACAACCAAAAGAATAAGGAGAGACAGTTAAATGCGGATGTCTTTGCTATGATAAGTACCCAATGCTTTTCCGTTCAAATCTTCGACGGCGTACACCACTTGTCCGACCTTACCAGTAATAACCGCGGGTTTGAATTTTCCAGCTAATTTCGCGGAGAACTTATTCGATGCATCGCTCAAAGCAAACGATAGTATAAAAACGGGTTGACCGACTCGGAAAGAGCGCTTATTACTACGTAGATTGTAATATTGAGCCCCCTTTTCGTGTGCTACGCGTAAGTAATGTGTTATACGATCCTTTAGAAGGTTTACTCGATCTGGCTTAGCCCACACCTGGACTTCGCTGGGATCATATTCATCGAGTAATCTTCTTAACGCATAGTCCGAACCGTGTAGTGACATATGTTGGCCGAACACGACATAATGAGGGGAATAATGCAAAGTATCATGAATGGCATTACGTAAAGCAGCCGCAATTTCTTGTAAATTTTTGTCCCACAAATTATGATCGTGATCGCTCAAATATGATCGAATGCTGGCAATCAAAGTTCTATTGACACGCTCGGATGCGTTGCTTTGGGGCGAATACACTGGCGTACGAATATGTGTTACACCGTATTTAGACAACAAATCTTTAAATAAGTTCGAGGTAAATTGCTTCCCATTGTCAGAGGTGATTATTTCGGGAACCGAGAACAACAGAAATATATCATTTTCCAAAAATCGACATAGCAAAGATGCGGAAGCTTCACGCAAATTTTTTACAACTATAAATTTGGAATAATGATCCAAGATGATAACGATGCAGGTATTACCGAGTTTCGAACGTGGATACGGACCCGAAAAATCTACATAGTTTTTGAAACGGGCGATTAGCGATTGGGTCAAGCTATTCGGGATAACTAATTTCCAATTCGAAAGATCGGTATCCGTATATTTAAAACCGAACGACGGAGATATTAGTAATTTTTCATCCTGGATCTTGTAGTTGTGCGAACAATCTTTTAATGTACGAGTTTTCGCGATCTGATCGACGTAATCTGGACCTTGGAATGCAACCGAATTTTGATCAACGTGTAGAATGTGGACTGAAGAAGGTACCAATGCGTCCACGGAAGGGTCGATGTTTTTACTCGACAAGGTGTGCTCTTACTTCCGGAATCATCCTCACAAGGAGCGGATTCATCCGGAAAAGCTCGGGACAACGCATCAGGTACAACGTTAACTGAACCTTTTCGGTATAAAATCTGAAAATCCAGCGCTTGGAGTTTAAGACTCCATCTCGCCAAACGTCCGGAGAGGTCTTTTTGACTCATTAGTCAGCGCAAACTGGAATGATCGGTATAAATGACGAACGAATAGCCTTCCACGTAGGGACGAAATTTTTGCACGCTGAGGACGGCAGCGTAGCATTCCAGCTCGGTCACCGAGTAGTTTCGCTGCGCCGCATTGAGCTTATGTGAATAAAACTCAATGGGCCGCTCCACCCCCTCGGCGTCCACCTGAAATCAGACACTACCGACCCCAACGGCACTGGCATCACACTGAATAAAAAAGGGTTTTGTATAATCAGGATGCGTCAAAACTGGGGCAGTTGACAAGGCGGTTTTGAGAGCGTTAAAAGAAAAATCAGCAGCTGCAGACCAACATACTTTAGTGTTTTTACCAGTAAGATCGGTGAGAGAAGAAGCTAAGGAGGCGAAATTTGGAATGAAGCGACGGTACCATCCGCACATCCCCAGAAAACGTCTAATCTGTTTCGTCGTTTTCGGAATAGGGTACTGTAACGGAAGCTTAGACAAAGGGTTGAATTGACCTTCCGTTAACAGAATATCTCTATGGCTCTCACAATAGTGACCTGCAGCACATTTGCCAGCTAGGTGAAGTCGGTTGGGCGTCGTCCTTGTCACTAGCCATAGAGATCTTGTCGTGCTGCGATGATGTCCATACTGACGAATATTATTCTTTTGTGAAAGAAATGGGGAATGATATTAACCCCAAATAAAAAGGAAAATTTGAAATATGAACACTACCTGCAAGCCATATGCTCTGAATCGACAAAAAAAATTTAAAAAGAAACACCACATAATTATCACAACCATCTTCCTTAATGCGTGGTCACGGTGTTGTCGACCACCTGCACGCCTCCCTCCCCATTGGCAAAATCATGCTTCCAAATTTGATATGCCCCGTTTAACAAACAAAACAAAATGTGCTAGCCCATGCTATTCATAAATTTACCCCATTATAATGGTATCCATTCAGGCAGAAGTATAGGTACAACCAATATTACCAAAATGGAGGACATGAAACATTATACCGAAACAATCCAGAAAAATATAAAAAGAAAGTGAATTTCAAATTTGTCATTAATTAATTATTGGAATAAAGAAACAAAATTATTTACAGCAAATATACATTAGCCTAATCATAAATACCAGTCTTAATTTAAATCATTATAAATTATTAGGATCCGCGGTCCATCAACTTTTCATTGAATATATCTCTAACAACACCCTTGATGAATTAAATATTGATGGTATACCACACAGGGATATACCAATCATAAACTATGAATATGATTTATAAATAATATATTAATATATAAAAAAAATATAATATAATATAATATAGTTAAATAAATAGTTTAATAAATTAAAACATGCATAAATAATAATTTAGTAACATAGCTCGATGGTGGTCGATGGTGGTTTGATGATGATGACGGGTTTGTAATGGCGGTTAAACAAACATATTCGCGCCTTCGTCTATAATAACAGTATATAGCGGTACCAAATAATCCGATGCAAAATGCAAATTTGTATAGACGGGAATCTTTTTTCCCCCCGAGTTCCGCCAAAATGCTTAGATTTTGCTCACCACACCAAATAAAATAATTGTCGCGGGATGCCTCGCACAGCTGGTATATTT
The DNA here is from genome assembly GCA_932526605.1 of Nephrotoma flavescens. Classification (NCBI taxonomy): domain Eukaryota; kingdom Metazoa; phylum Arthropoda; class Insecta; order Diptera; family Tipulidae; genus Nephrotoma; species Nephrotoma flavescens. The sequence goes on from OW052223.1 coordinate 12,317,060, forward strand.
ACACCTCAATATCAGGCGCGACTGAGGATGAGGAAAATTTTTGTTTCGTCCCGTACTGAGACACTATATACACAAAAACAACGGAAATATGTTAACAAGGTACATAATTTAAGTTTGTCACATAAACCACAAAATATAATAATATGTTTACGTAAATTGCAAACTAAACTGATAAAGGATACTCGTACCTTTTCCGCGACTGATAACACAAATTACAAACACTACAGCAGATAGTACTTCACAAAGTCAATTAAATTATAATAATTTTTACTTTTAATATACTATTAACTTATAAGTGTATTTTAAATTTCCAATAATATTTTTGGTTTTGCTTTTTATTTAATTAAAACACTTTATCACTCGGTATAAGTAAATAGGTTAACGCACAAACACCGAACGACAGCTTGTGTTAGATAATATTTATGCGATGCATCCACAGGTGGGGAGATAGCAAACGAAATAAAAATGGAGAACGAACTACATCATCACCACCTACCACATTTTATTCAAACCATTGATTATACCATTAACTAATTATGACCTCGGTTGCACGATATTTTGGTGCGTAATCAAATTAAAATCGAATAACAATGAAATCAGTTTCTTTTCTGACAGATGGCCTCAACTCATTCGATACAATTCTTCATGTGTATATACTAAGTCGCGACGAGGCAACCTATAATTCAACCTGCATGGAACATCTTACATGTTACAGTACTCCAGAATAGCTTTACATTTATCTGGGTTTGTACGGAGGCAGCCATCACCCACAATATAACCTAAATAGTCTACTTCTTTCAACACAAACTTACTTTTGGTCAAATTAATTGTTAAACCAGCGTTCGTCAGATATCCAGCAACCTGTTTTAGTAAATCAAAGTGTTCGTCCAGAGTGGAAGATGTTACCAGAAGGTCATCGAGGTACACAAAGACCTTATCGTGTAGCTGGTACGGGATCACAAGCGACAAGCATCAAGCGACAAAGCGTCTGTGGTGCGTTGCACAAGCCAAAGGCATCATCTTGAACTGATACAAAGGCCGTCCAGGAACCGTAAACGCTGTTTTATCGCGAGATGCTGAGTCGAGTGGGATCTGCCAAAAGGCATCCTTTAAATCAATCGCCGAAATGAATCGGGTGAGTCCCAAACGACCCAACAATCCGTTGATTGTCGGTAACGGATACGCATCCTTGACGGTTGCCTTGTTCAGTTCTCTAGCATCCAAGCACAAACGAACTTTGTCATTGGCCTTACGCACCAACGTGACCGGTGAACACTAGGAACTTTGTGACTCCTCGATGACCCCAAAGACAACATACTATCCAACTCGGCATACATGAGTTTCTGGATAGCTGGGGATACGGAATAAAAACGTTGTTTGACTGGAAACCCAAAATATCGCTGCTCGGGAAATGGTCGCGAATATGATCCAATTTACGACGATCATCAGATGTTAAAATATGGAATTTGGGTGTGTTGGTAGTTTCACCTAACTCGTCCGAATTACTTAACGCGGAGATTTTTGGGGAAATTCCAAAACGATTCCAAAAATCGATACCCAAATAAAGCGGTTGTTCTAAAGAAGGAACAACATGAAAATTCATAAACTGAGTAATTCCATTAAACTCGACATTAGCTCGTATGTAACCAAATACTCGTTGGACTTGACCACTCGCGGTAGTTATCGTGGATGGAAAGTTATGAAATTCTACGAATGGATTTGACATGAGTTTCTCCGATCCATTCCCGAGAACACTGACACTCGCCCCGCTGTCGAGAAGACCCTTAAAAAGGATCTTATTTATTAAGACCTGGTGGTGGTTCCAATATTTCTTGGAACGCTTTAAACGATATAACTTTGCTAATGACGGAGAATTATAGAAAAACTTTAGAGCGACAGGAAGGGAAGGGGAATTTGGTAAGGAAGAAGGATGGGGAGAGGAATCATGACTAGCAGACGAGTTTACCTCCTCGTTGGATTCGATTGGGAGCGGAGTTCCACATCCGTATTGCTCGCTGCGTCCTCCTGAATCGGTTTGAGTTGACTTGTCCGTTGAGACATCAGTCTGGATGGCAGTTGTGGTTGTGGTGATTCTCGTGGCCCAGTCCTCCAAGAACCACTGTTCTGGTTTTCCAACAATCTTGATTGCGTGTTTCGTTCTTCGGACAATCGGATAAATCATACCTCTTAATCCACATCGATAGCAAAACAATCCAACGGGAGCCAATTGACAAACCATGAACGTGTGACCCATATCCGAACAGTTAAAGCAGACGATATTTTTACCATAACTGGAATGTTGTTTGTACACTAACCCCGAACAGTCTGCTGGGACTTGGCCGCCAGGACGTCTCACCGCTGCCGACGAAAACCTGCTCCCCGATTGAATGGCAGATACTGAGTTATCAGGTAGAACATCAGTACAGGGGTAATTCTCATAAGAGTCATACGATCCACCATCATCATACAGACTGCCTGATAACTCATTGGTCATGCGTCGTGGATGGATTGCAGGATCCGCCGGAGCTTTGATCCGCCTGAAAGACTCCTCCCAAGCAGAACAGTTTTTGATCAGCTCGTTGATGCTGCTAAACTGTCGATCGGTTAGATGGTATTGCAACGTCGGCTTCATGTTATTCATCAGGATTTGGATGAGCTCCTCGTCTGAGTACGGTGTACGACATTGTAGTGTAAGAGTCCATACATGGTTATAAAAATCCAAAAAGCTTTCATTGGGTTGTTGTTTACGTGCCTCGACCATTCTTCGAATATCGTAGTTGGTGCGGCGCTCTTTAAATCGCTCGATCATACCGTTTCGTAGTTCGGTCAAGGTAGCGTGCGGGTTGTGTTTACGAAATGTCCAGTACCACTGCAAAGCGATGTCTATTAAAATGGTGTGGAGCTCTAACAATAGAATTTGTTTGGATAATCCCCGAGATGAAGCGATGGTATCAACTTGGAACAGGAACATATCGATGTTGATTCCCGATGGAGATCCCGTGAAACTTAGTCCACTACTGGCTTAGTACTGATACTGGCGAACTGGTGGATGTCGGAGGCGCCCGATCCTGTACGATCGGAGTCGGCTTAGCTTGGTTTGACTGGTTATTTCCGTCCAGCTGCGTTTGGAAGGCGGTTTGTCGCTGGTTCAAATTCACCAATTGCTGCGATACTACCTCGAATTTTTGCAGCATAGAATCCAACAGGGCCGTCTGTGCATTTGATTGTTGTACCGCCGCGTGATTCGTATGAATCTGATCGAGAAGATCCTCCAAAGTACTTCTTCGCTCCGGCTGCTGTGGTTTTTCGGAATCGTTTTTCGATGAGAACCTATTTTGGAGGGGCTCGTTAAAAATAAAAATAAACAACAACAATTCAACGCATGAATCAAATCGCGATAAACAACCAGAAAGTTACCCCATGCGTTGGATAATACCTAATTCAAATATGAATTGGGTTAACTTCCACTCGATCCCACGGAGAAATACGTTGGATAAGTGGTTCTACGTCCGAGTTATCCCACACTGTACGTCTTCGAGGCCCTTCTAGTGAATCCCACGGATTTGAATTCATAAAAAAACTAATTATAAGGAAATTTAATAACAATAACGCAGACAGCGAAAACTACTAACACACCTAGAAGCACGCCGATAGAAAAAAAAATACAACTAAATAATAATATAAAAATATAAGGGAAAGAATAATAAAAAGAAGGAATGGATACCCTGTAGTGGCTTGTGGGGCCCGTATTCCCACGATTGGTTTACCTACGGATAGGACGAGATACCCTCCAAAGATGCGCTTTTCAATGAGAACCTAATTTGGAGGGGCTCGTTGAAATTTGAAACGTTGCGAAAACCAAAAATTATAAAAATATAAACAAAATCAAAAACTACCAACACACCCACCCAGTGGTATGCAGGCAGAATAATAAATTCAAAACTAAAAACGATATGAAAAAAAATGAAGTACTAATTGTACCTGCGGGTTCCAATACAACCCATAAACAACAACATCGAAATCAAAAATATCATAAATTTCGAAATATCAAAAAAAATCAAACAAAATTTAAAGAAATTTTTAAATCACGACAACAAGACGGATGGTATGATGAGGGAGAGCGAGATCCCACTCCGTATCGGCTAAATAATAAAAAAATAAAAAATAATAATAATAATAATAATAATATAATAATAAAGTGTTCTGTTCCTCAAATTTCGGTCGAGAAATTTCGGGAAAAGACAAATGAAGCTAAGCTAAACCCTGGACAAATTACATCCGAACAGCCCATGCTGGTTGCGTTCACAGATGGAGAATGCCAACCGGGAGGCTGGCTTTGGTGTGTGCGTCCAGGAGAAGTCAAACAGTGCGAAACACTGGTTTCGGCGCTGGACGCGCACGCCAAAAGGAGTGAAGCTACAAATCATAAAAAATAATTAAAATTCGCGAAATGTCTCGGGCGCCACTGTTACAGGCTGGCTACTGCAAACCTGCAGTTATCACTAAGCGCACGCAGAGGCCTCCACGGTGATTTTTGCCAGCTACATTCTCAGGGAGAAGTGCGAAGGGTCGTGGGGATTGAGGCATGCATGGCTCCTGGCTTACACCGTGATTACAGATATTTTATAAGAGAGAAAAAAAAATGCAAATAATAATAATTGTAAACCGAGTTCCGCCAAAATTTGTCGGACGGAACTTGAGGAACGAACAGCACAAAAATTTAAATAAAAAAATCATAACGGTAGAGGTGCCTTGGTGCGCGCATCCGCCCGAACTCACACGGTGGTAAACACCGGTTTCGAATCCGGATGCGGGCACCAAGGGACCGCCAACCCTACGCCGACACGAAGGGAGAAGTCCCTCACTCATCACACCACACCGAAAAATTTAATAATTAATTTTTTTTTATAAATTTAGACAACCAAAAAAAAAAATCAGAAAACACCACTTCCCGGAAGAAGAAAGAAATGAGGGAGCGAGAGTAGAAAGGACAACAAAAATAGGACCGCCGAAAATGAAGGAAACGAGACCAATGTATGACGAGCGCGCGACACGCGATCGCTGTGCGACGCTCGATTACAATAAATTTGAAAATTTAATATAATAAAAAAAAACAAAAATATAAAAAGAATAAACTCAAAAAAAAGTTAAAATAAAAAATAAAATAAAAATGGTACCTTAATTATCTTAAAAACTGTTGCGGCCTTGCGCGGCCGTCATGCCACAGGATCGCCGCCCCGGACCGTTGCGGCTTTGGTGCCGAATGAGTTGCGGGGCCTCTCACCGATACCAATACCAAAAGGAATAACAGCCGGTTGGCTATCGTTAGTTGCGGGCCTCTCCCCGATAACCAAAAAAACAATAGCCAGTTGGCTATCGTTAGTTGCAGGCCTCTCCCCGATAAACAATACAAATAAGGAACAATAGCCGGTTGGCTACCGTTAGTTGCGGCAGACCACCGAAATAGACCGTTGCGGCACCTCGGATCCGTGGCGTACGTTAATAAATCTTCAGCACCCGTTAATTAATCAAATAAATCTTCAGCACCCGTTAATTAATCAAATAAATCTTCAGCACAAGTTAATTAATCAAATAAATCTTCAGCACCCGTTAATTGTGTATATAAGTCTTCAGCACCCGTTAATCAATCAAATAAATCTTCAGCACCCGTTAATTGTGTATATAAGTCTTCAGCACCCGTTAATTATGCGGTACCAGCTGAAAATGATGTACCGAGTCGACAATGTGGTACCGCCGAAAAAATTATGCGGCTCCCGTTTACAATGCAGCACCCTTACCGATATATCCACTAAAAACCTGCGGTAACGGTAAAAGATGACGGCGTCCACCCCGGTAAAAATAAATCGAGTACCGCAAGTCAGCCACTCCCAGGTTATGGTACGCGGCACCACCAATAATCTCCAAACCAAAAATGATTCAATTTTTGTATATTTACAGTACCACTATCAACGAATTACACAAATTTAACCACGGTCATAAAAAAACTCTTTCCCTCGAGTTTCACATAACAATTTTATTTTTATCTATATCGTCCGGCTTAACAAAAGCCTATCCCATAAGACAGCTATTTATACAAATATAAAAAAATCACTTTTATTTTTTATTTTACTAGCATAACAAAATTAAATTTTTAATAATTTTTAATTTTTTTTTTCCTTTTTTATTTTTATGCCATTTTAGCAACCATTTTAGATATCACAAAAAACTATGACTTTTTTCCAAAACTACATGCTTTAATATTCAATTCCCATACTCGACTAATTTTACCAAAAAAAAATTCTTACGCCGCACAAACGACGCGCAAAACATTCCAGAAGAATTGTCTTTCTTCTCTGTTTCTCGTTTACATCAATTCGCATTGATGTAAACGAGACGCATATAAGAAAAACATTCTTGTGGAATGTTTTGGTTTTCGCGCACCCGATATACATTGGTCTCGCTCCATCTCAATCTCGAAAAATGCAAGACTGCGAACCTTGCATGAAAACAAACTGTGCGAAAGAAAAAAAATACATACACACTTAGCCAAGACACAACAGAGGTGATTATAAAACAAAAAGCGCTGGTTGCGATCATGTAATCGTAACAATGATCCACTCTAAATTCGTCCAGTTTTATTTTACACTTCATAATCTAAAATTGTTTTAATCCTTTACACGAGTATTTCAAATACTTTAGATTGCCTTCAGAAATAAATCTTACGGATGACAAACCCTTCTACAAAAGCTATCGATATCCTCATGTTCATAAAGAGGAAGTAAAACGCCAAATCGATAAAATGTTACAAGACGGAATCATACGTTCGAGCTTCTCACCCTGGTCATCTCCTATTTGGATTGTACCGAAAAAGGCAGACGCCAGCGAAAAGGTTAAGTGGCGGTTAGTAATGGAATACCGCAAGATAAACGAGAAAACTATCAAAGATCGGTACCCTTTACCAAACAGCACCGATATATATACTCGATAAATTGGGGAAATGAATGTATTTCTCAACATTAGATCTTGCATCTAGCTTCCACCAGACAGAGGTAAAAAAACAAGACATCACAAAAACCGTATTTTCCGCCGACCACGGACATTATGAATACATAAGTATGCCGTTTGGTCTAAAGAATGCTCCTTCAACATTTCAAAGGGTCATGGATAATGTGCTAGGCGATATTCAAGGCAAATCTTGCTTGTGTTATATGGATGACATCATAGTATTCACGACGTCACTCCAAGTACATATTGAGAATATAAAGCAAGTGTTTAACAAATTACGAAAGGCCAATTTAAAGGTTCAGATGGACAAATCGGAATTTCTACATCGACAAATTGCCTTTTTGGGCCATATTGTTACCTGTGACGGAGTTAAACCCAATCCCGACAAAATTAAAGCGATTAATGAATTTCCCGTTCCTAAAACGGAGAAACAAATTAAAAGCTTTTTGGGTCTTCTGGGATACTATCAAAAATTAGGTGAGTAAGGTAAACCACAATGATTAATATTGTACAAATAAACCTGCATCACACGAAGGTTGCCTCGGCAGCTCTCGTTCTCGGACTGACTAAGTCAGATGACGAGTTGGTGTTAATCCAAGAATCTTGGATTAACAATAACAGGACCTGTGGCCTCAGAACGAAAGGGTCTATGGGTAGGTTGTATCATTTTCGAATCGCGATAAATAATAAAGTTCCTTCATTTAAAACCAAAGTAATAATAAATGTAGTGGGCATTTCATTCTAGAAAAAGTATTGCAAGATTAAAAAACGATGAAAGTGGAAAATGATACAACTTTCACTTTTTCGATTCGACTTTTTTCGAATTTCCACTTTTTTCGATTCGAAGTGATCGTACAACATACCGCCCCAGATCGTGTAGTCTACCCAAAAATAATTTGAATTTTTTCATCTTCCTCAATTTAGCAGTGGGATGTTACAACGGTGATAATTTTTCAATAAACCAGATGATTGGAAGCAGGATTATTACCTCGAAACTGGGGGAGTCCACCATTATAAGACGGGTGGTTAGAGGGACCCCGCAGGGAGGTGAAATGTCCCTCTTTCTTTGGAGTGTAAAGATGAATGGATTGCTGTTGGAACTGGAGAGAGAGAGAGGACAGGGGTTGTGATCGTTACGAAATGACAAGCAAATGTGGATTAGGGATCAACCTTTCCAAGACAGATCTGGTACTATTTACTAAGAAATATAAAATTCCGATGGTCAGCCCCCTACCGTGAACGGCATTAGACTGGTTTTTGGTGACAGAGCGAGATTATTGGACATAATCTTGGACAGTAAGCTCAGCTGGAAGCCTAACATTGTGGAAAGGGTGAATAAGGCTAATGTAGCCATTTAGTCATGTAGGAACGCCATAGGTAAGGGATGGGGTTTGAAACCAGAGCTGGTACATTGGCTCTATACCGCAGTGGCAAAACCTGTGCTGATTTACGGGGTGGGCGTGTGGTGGCCAGCTCTGGATAAGTGCAAAGAACGGCCTGTATGATTATAAGCGGGGCGCTTAGAACGATATCTACACGCGCTAGATTATATTAAACCAATCTAGATTATATTAAACCAACGTTGTGCTTCGATAAAGGTTTCCGGACCATCTGTTCTTCGAGGGAATCTTTGACGAACGGATAAATACTATCAAACGAGGCAATGCAATTTTTCACATACGGCTCTAAGCTAGACGGTAAGGTAGGAGCCGGAGTCTTCCGTGGGAAGCTTAATGTTAATATTTCGATTCGTCTCTCTGTCTACTGCAGCGTGAACCAAGCTGAACTGGTGGCGATAGGGGAAGTCGTGACATGGTTGAAGCATAACGTAGTATCCGTGAGGGATTTCGCAATTTATGTGGACAATCAGGCGGCGGTCAGGTTACTAGAGGCGGTTTGTCTGAATTCACGGGTGGTGTTGGATTGCCGATCATATCTTAATGAGATGAGTGAGAATTTCAGCATCCAGATAATCTGGGGCCCCGCTAGACGAACTCGCTAGTTACAGTACGACCGTCCAAATGCCGCTGGAAGGGGCGGGCCTACGGAGACATATAGCAGCACTCAAATTGGTGCTCAGTAAAAAAGGCAATCGTCTTGACAAATGAGAGATGGACCAACACTTTCACGTGCAGGGAAGTAAAACAGGTTTGGTCAAAATTGGACTAGTAGTATCCCTGCAAAAACGAGAGGAGGATTGGTCGTAGGGATACTGACAGGATACTGCCTTTTTGGGAAACATGTGAAAATGCTGGGTCTACAGAAGAATGACTTTTGTAGAAGTTAAGGAGGAAGAGACTTAAGATCACTGCCTTTCCTCGTGTTCGGTGCTACCACACAGAAGGCATAAGGTGTACACGGTAAGCGCAGCCTTTCGGAACTCGCGAGGATTCTGTAGTATAACAATGGGCCACAATTGGCCTAAGTGTGCGATAGCAACAACTCCAACCTAACCTAACCTAACTATACAATAAATATTTAAAGCCAACAGCAGGCGCCTCCGATCATGCCATTATAGTTAACTGCACTAATGGCATGATCAGAGAGAGGCGCCCGCGGTTTTCTTTTAACATTGATTATATAGTTGGAATGAACTTCAAATTCCTTCAAATTCCCAAAAGCGTGAATCTCACCATACTAACAATAAGGATATATTGATTTTAATTGAGGCACTCATTTCCATGAGAAATTACTATATGAACCATTTCAGTTAATGTTCTTTATTATAACCAGCTAAGTAGTCAAAGCCACATTTATAAATAAAATAAATGAGTTTTTTAAATTTTTTCCGACGATCCAGTGCCCTCTCCATTTTAGCTATGGAATTCGTTTCACTCAAATTATGGTTGAAACTAAGCAGTAACAGAGAATTATTTATTCGAATTATTCATTTCAAAATCTAAATTTTTTATAAGTCTAATGTTGGTATCCTCTGTAAGTAAAATTCTCCAAATCCTACCCCACCCCCCCCCCCCCCCCTCTTTGAAAACTTCATTTTAATCGACTGTTTTTTGTAGCTATGCTAACACATGATATAACTGCTAATGCTATATGAGCAACAAAAAGAAAGTAATATGGTGAAATGGTCGTAAGGGTAGTAATTTATAAACATTTTGTTGGCCCAAGTTATATTATAAATGGATGGATAGAAATCATGAGGAAAACATTTATAAACAAAATAAATTAACCACGTACCTATCAACCTAAAATTTTCCATTTTGGGTTGCACGAAAAATACCAAGATGAACACATTACACAAGTATCACACACTACACATTTCTAAACGGTTATGATTTTGTGTATAATAATAAACCACGTCACTAAAATTAACTAACTAAATAAAATTTTCCGAACCAGACAACCGCGACACAATTAAAATACTAAACGTTCATTTGTTTCATTTTTGTTTTGTAAAACCGTTATATTACCTCGACCAACTCTACTGCCATCTAGTTAATATTGAATACATCCAGTTATAATGGTGAATAAAAACTATAATAAATTAGTATTCATTTAGGCGCGCGATTTTCCTTTACGTTGGTTGCTGTGTAAGACATATTTTTTCCATTTTCTGGAAAAATTACCGTTGGACTAGTAGTTTTATAGTTTTAGTTTGGTTTAAATTCTACGTAACGCACATGGCTATTAATTTTCGTGAGAAATTTGAAATTCAATAGTGCTCAATTATTGCTCATTAAAAGGTGACAGACGAAAACCAATAAAATTTTGTTTTGAAATAGAAACCTTGTTTACATAAGTCGAGTCGTTTAGTTCTACTAAGAAAACTTGTGATTAAGATTAACATTTTTGCTTGAGTTATCAATTATTAAAATAGTTTTGAACAAGACGAAGGTTCATTTTGCTAAAAAGTTCTAAATTTTGTGTTAATTATTAGCGAAAGTTTGTATTTTCTCTGATTTCCAGGTGAGTAACAAAATGTAATATTTTGAGTGGAAATTGTGTTAACTAAGAAATTCGAGTCAATTTTACCAGAATTGTGTACAAAAAATGTGTTAAGTAATCATTTAAGTTCGGGTCGGACTGTTACCACTAATTTAGTTTTAGTTAATGGGGTGCATTTATTTGTGAGAAATTAATTCCATCTAATTCCGGCCAAATAAAACAATTCAGTTTATCTCGGAATGAAATGACGGCCATATTGAATCAATTCATTGATTGGTTTTATGCTGTAATTGAAGTTTGAGTGTTTCTAAAATTCAGTTTCTAATTGCTATAATGTGCTTCCATTGGGGTGCATTTAGATTTAGTAAGGCCAACCACCCCGTGACATTTAGCTCGCCGAGAAAGCATTTCGAATGAAATGGCGTTCAAATTGGATTAGTTAAATGTTGTGCGAACTATTAACTTTTACCGTTCGAGTTTCTTTCTGATTTCCCGTGTGAGTAAGAAATGTAATATTTGTGGAAATTGTGTTAACTTAAAATTGTTGAGCGAATCTCTGTGTCGTAAAATTTTATCAGAATTGTGTGCAAAATCAAATATTAAATAATATTAGGACATTGCCTTGTAAAATCGTGTTTCAAAATTTGGAGTGAAGAGTGAAGTTAGCTGTTTTAGTTCAAATTCGAAAAAAATTTCGAAAATCAACCAGATAGTGAAAAAATAAATAAATTTAACTGTGTAGGTTGTTTATCAAAATAAAAGAGTGCTTAAATACTAGAAACTTTGTATAGTTTACCGTTCTCAATATTGAACGTTCCTAATTTAAAAATTAAACGTCCATCATGGTTTCATCAGCCATCCGCAATGAAAATGTTATCATATTACGGTATACTGCCCCGTTTAAGTGTATAGACCACGGGCAATACAATATGGAAGGTTTGACAAGGAGTTTTATGTTTACGATCGGTGGTTTTGGATTTATCATTATGAATTAGACACATACCAAAACTTAACCATCTGCTACTAATAGCCAAGAGATTCATCTTTATAATCGTATATTTATGTAACCAAAATAAAAGTTGTACTCAGGGAATTTTTATCTCTAGGCAAATAAAATAAACCGAATTTTGTCTTAAATTTTTAATTCTTTTAAAAAATGCAGCACAAATTAATTCTTCCGTTTAGCGTGAGACAAGATTTGACTAATTTCATAACATCTTTGGAAAGGAAAAATGATCAAATCAAACGCTTTCTTTTTTCCGCGGATTCAAGATACTCAGCGAAAACTTCAAGATACTGGATACCAATGTTGATTGTGCACAATATAAACGTTTAATATTCTACTTTGTATAACGCGATCAACTTCGCTAAACATATTTTTTTTTATATTTTCCTGCTTCTCGGCCGAACCGTCAGATATTAGGCATCCAATAACGTACCTCTATCCAGTACCACGGTGAATTGACCATCATTAAAACTCACATTTAATGAGTCCACTTATGTAGCTTCCAATTGCCACATACATCTTCTTTACATTTGATGGCGCAGTTGACATTTTGAGAACCAAAAACCATATGAACTTTTAACAGCTTAATTTACTTCGGATATTTTTTCGAAGCTCGAAAAAATGTCTAAAGTAAAATTTAATGTTTAACTATATTTTGGTTGAAATATTCATTTGATTTAAAATATTTATAATTTTTGTATTTCATGACACCCATATTGATCAGGATCAATTCAGGTTCAGGTTCCGATTAAATAAGTGAGTTAATGGTAGCTAGAGTCCTAATATTTTCAAGGGGGCTCAGCGCCCACTAACCCGGAGTGATATGCGAGAGATTGACATATTTTGTTTATACCGAACATTACAATTTCTTTTGTCTCTCTTCGCCAACCAAATATTTCCATCACAAAAAGAAACTCAAAGGAAACTAGATTTCAAAAACTACAGTCAGTGCCTGTTTGTTTGCCCTATAGCTAGAGAGAAATTTGCAGTGCAGCTCAATGCCCGATGACATTGCATATGTCAATCAATCAAGGTGTTATCGCCCTGTTGTCTCATGTTTTCGACAATAGGATGATAACTCAAAGCTGAATACTTGGCACTGTTTATGAGTAAATCAAGCACAGAAACCACAGGCGAGTTTGCTATAGATTGAGCAATTCTAATCTGCTCATAATACGAGAGCAAGTATAGGCCTACAACCAAACAGTAATTGAGCAGAATAGACGCCAGGACGTTCGTTAATCAATGGAAAGAGTCTTCTTTGACAAGGGCAGAAGTTCCAGAATATAATCTGTTTTTCTACATAGTCCAAATCTGGTTTTCGCTGGTTTTATATAAATTACATTAATTCTTAGTTTTTATTTGCTAAGATAATTAATTAATTACCAAATTACTAATAAACGATTTTATTTATTGAATCATTTCAGATACATATTGCAAATGAATAACACAACGGAGAAAATGTTCATAATTGCCAATGGTGAAACTACTTCCTGGCCAGCGGAATATTTAAAGTTGTTTCTGTTCATATGGATCGTAGTTTTGATGCAGATATGGATTTTGTTGTGCTATTTGGACTTAATTGTCCAAACGGTTCAGTATCTTTCTGGCGCTATTATGTCGGGGATAAAAAGAATTGTTCTGTCTCTTTTTTCGATGTGGCTCATGATAGTAGATCATTATATATGGGCGGGATTGATACTCATGCTCATATTTTATTATATGCTGTACTACTATTCAAATTGGTGGTTTAATATCGAATAATTTTGGGCTAAAGCTACGGCTCGATCAGAAAACAATCTGAAAGTGAGATGCGACGGGATATTTGATTCTCGCATTTCATCTGTCCGTAGCCCTTTATGATTTCAATTTATATACATTATTAAAACTATGTTACTTGCTTGCTATCTCAAAATAAAATGCTTTAAATAAATCTATAGTTTTATTTTACGATTGTTTCCGCAAACAATACGGCTGATACAAAAAAAACAGATTTCAGAACGTAAGAATTCTACATGAGAAGCTTGTCTTCTCGGCAAACATCATCGAAGCAGCTTCAAGAGTCACGAGGAGAAGTCGAATTCGTGCGGCGAGATAATTCACACGGGCGTGTGTGGACCATTCCAGGGAAAGTTAATTGGCGGAGCCAGGTATTTCTTGTTTTTAAAAGACGATTATTCACATTTTCGTCTCGTTTACTTCATAAAACAAAAATCTGAAGTAGCGAGTTGCATCAAGAAGAGTGTCAAGCTGGTCTGACAATGACACGGAGATTGTGAATGCAGAATTAAAGGCATTTTTCGAGGCACACTCCAAAGGAGAAGCGACAGAAAGTTGACGCGAAGGCCACTAAATGTATCTTCGTAGGATACGACATTCGTTCAAAGGCATAACGAGCGTGGAATCCAAAGATAGGAAAAGGTGAAATATCATGCGTAGTGGTATTTTTGTTGGAGAAATCCACAGCAATGCTCAGATGATAGAGACGTAGACGATTTCATCACGTCAGAACAACGTGAACAGCATGGCGCAATATGCCATCTTGATAACAGAAATGTTGTCAATCGCACAACCGTACAATGCACAATCGTGCAATGTTAGCAATCAGCGAAAAGCCGAGACAGTGGAAGCGTGCAATGGACGAAGAGTACGATTCGCTCATTAAAAATCGTACATGGACTTTGGTTAAGGCATCAACTAACCAAAGAGTAATCGACAATCGGTGGGTCTACAAGATCAACAATCATCCGGACGGAAGCATTGATCGCTGCAAGGTGCAATTGGTAATGCGAGGATTCACGCAAGAATATGGTATCGATTATCAAGAAACCTTCAGTCCAATGGTGAAGTTTACATCGATCAGAGCGATCCTATGGCATTAGCGAATGGAGTGGCGAAGCCAATGGAGATTTAGAAGAAAATGTATACGTGAGCCAGGCAATTGGATATGACGGTGGAAGTGGAAATGTGTGCAAGCTATCCAAAAGCTTGTATGGTCTGAAACAGGCGTCACGCTGTTGAAACAAAAGATTCACTGCTTTTGTCAAAAATTTTGTATTCAGAGCGAGTGAATCGGACCCGTGTGTTTTCGTCTATGGCGAGAAAAATGGTATGTTAATCCTTGCAACATGACGGATTGCAATGCGGTGTCTGCTCCATTGGACAATTCACAAAATCTGGGAGATTTTGATGCCAACGAGGAAGTGTGTAACGGAATTAAACCTAATTCCGTTATCAACCCAACCCAAAAAAATCTACTTCCTCATCGGCATGATCTCGAAGATAATATCTTCAACTATATCCCATTCTGGCAAACGTCGTGTCGGCTTTTCTTCTTTGCATTTATTTATAGGGGTATTCACCTTAGAATTTTTCATATGTGCCACAGTTAAGTAAACGCAAATATGTACATGAACGTAATTTGATTACGTTGGCTATGTACATAACAAATGTATTTGTTTTATTTACTAGGTAAATGACAATGACCGATGCAAATATTGAAAAGCATTGTGGTTGTTGTTGTTGTTGTTCGAACTTCCTCAACGGATGTACTAAAGAAAAAATATTCTCGCGTGGATCGATTCAGCAAAATCGATGTCACGTTGGTGTACAATTTTCGTAGGAATTTTTGTGATGCGATCGCAAAAAGTTTCCTACGAAACTCAATAATTTTCTTGTTTGGAGACCGTCAGTTTTTAGCGAGACCAACGTGTGGTCATGTTTTTGTTTTCTTTAATAAGTTTTTTGTGATTTGGTGTTAAAAATAGTTTTTTTAGATTTAAGTTTTAGTTTTTTTTAAAATAGTTCCTAAGTCTTTTAATTTGTTTTTGTATTTTTGTTTTGCAATTAATAAAGTAGTGCCTGCCGTGTTTAAATTAACCGCGACCGTTTTTTTTGTCGTTTTGGTTTTCAGTGAGTGTTTTTTTGATTGGGGATTTTATTTGCTGGTGGTACTGATAAGCTAAGCAGAATGGAAGGCGTTTACTAACAATTAAATAATAATAGTGAGGTTGCTACCGACAGAAGGTAATAAGAAATTGTTGACGCCAAGTGGCTCTTTTCTTTTACCAACCTAGATAGCACTCCACTATTAACCCCTCTTACTAACATTATTTTTCTAAATTAGGACCTATGGGTCATTTAATTTTAGTAAGCTAGTTTAGTGTAAAATGTTTAGATAAACATTTTACAAAACACAACCACGGTCAGGTCTGCCCACATGATGGGTAGATAGGCCCATCCACTACTTCGGGGTCCGATACCCCAATTTCCTTCTCCCCCAGTATATTTTATTATTTTATTTTTGATTCCATAATGTGGTAATCTAGGCCACAATCTGAGGTACCCCTAAACCCACACCATTCCCTCTACCCGACTGAGCTGCGGAAATCAATGCCGCGTGAGGTACCGAACAGGTAGTGGCAAATCTGTGAAACCGGGTTGGCTTTAACGGTAGTCACAGGTGGTGGATAGTGGACGGCCTATCGATAGGTATGTTAGCGGTGAATTAAATAAGCCGCCCTAAACCGCAGCTCTACTGGGAGAAGAGTCTCAGGGAACTGGGGAGTGGCTAACCTCTGTTCACTAAATTCTGAATGCCTATGATACTCAGTATGGAAGGGCGAACTGATAGCGCCATAACACCATCGACTACTAATCACGGCCAACTAAGCGTCACGTTTTCCTGCGCGATTAATGGCTGGTGAATGTTGGAGGGGGCGGGGTGCTCGGCGAGCCCCTGGGTGTTATGCGGCCCGTGCTGATGATCGACTAGGCTGGGGCCCATTTAACAAATTCCAGCCTTGAACGGAGCCCTATGGATACCAGGCTACCACCAGTTGAATTTAGCCTTACCGTTACTTGCGCAGGTTGACCTTTATTTCTCCAACACTCCTAGGAAGAACATCAATGATCTCCAAAAAAGAAAAAGAATGGTGCCGGTATCCTCCAAAAACCGGAAAGTATAAAACAAGAGAGTAACTCCAACCATAAAAGTGGGCCTCCCTCATTAGTGGCAAGGGTAAGCGCTACCATGGCATCGAAGCTAAGAGGAAGCGGAACCGCCAAGCGAAATAGTGGGGGAGTGAGAGAGATCCCTCCGGCGAAGCGACGTTACATGGAGAGACCGTTGGCGTTCAGAATTTTAGAGAAACTTGCTGCGACCCCTGAGGTGGCAGCTTACAGGAGAACAGAAAGAATCTGTGGCATGGGCTAAGAAAACTGTAGGATGCGATAGCTCGGAAAGGGTCCTTGTGTCTGACAGACAAGCAAATTGGGTTGCGGCCTTGGTGCCGTCATGCCACAGGCAATTACCAATGCCCGGACCGTTGAGCGTCTTGTAACGAACGCTAGGTGAACTAATGCCCGTTAAACATAAAAGATTTCAGTGGCATGGTTAATGTTGTCATATTTTGCCGCTAGCTCAATCGCAAAGGTGTTTTAGTCGTGGGTGTAATAATATTACTGTTTGTTACCATGTGGTCCACTGCTTGCTTGATGACGTTAAAGTAAAATTTGAGTACTGACTTGAACTGCACGACTTACGACTACTTACCTTGAATCATAATCCACTCACACACAATAGCTGCGTTTTTTTGAAAATGCTGCACTAGACCGCGATAAATTATATTTTGATTTTTTAAACAATTTCTATAATTTTAAAATATTTGTGCTTCATTTTCACTGTATCGAATCCTAAAGAACTTATATTAAGTCCATATCATGCATTATATTGTTGAATAAAGTTTATATTTGCTTGTACTCAACAACTCTGATCTACTCTTGATTTTATATAGAGTACAACCGAGTTCATCAAAAAACTTAATAATTCCTGAACTGACGAAACTAGGGAAATTTTTTAGTACACAATTTTTTGATTGTTTCTTACTTCATTTTAGAGACAGAACTGTCATTTTATTTTCATATTTTCTGTTGTATTTGCGGATATGCCGATTTCCGAGTCGGATGAAATATTAATAAGAAATGGGCAAATTTTATGGACAATATGGATATGTCCCGTTTATCCCTTTCCTGACCTGCCTACACAATTGTGTGGGTAAATTGTTATTACTCTATTGAGTAACATTAAAAAATATTTTATAGATAAGGTTAGGAAGAACTTACACAATTTTGTATTTCCCTTAAAATATAATACTCAAAATATAGATGATGTTAATTAAAGCCCAACTGGCGCAATTGTGTAAGATGGGCTTTTGTTCTGATGAAATTTTATGATGAAAATTAGTTTTCGTAATATACGTATTTACTCACACATTTGTGTGGGTTAGACTAAAATTATGGTGCAAATAAAAATATTTCTGAACCAGAAAGGGTTATATCGTAATTTCATTCCTGAAATGTTTGACGTTTCTCATGGGGCACTTCAATTTATAACTTACGAAGAAATGAAAAACCCAATATACTGCACATCGAGTAAAATTGGCGGTACATCATCAATTATTGTGTTCAGAACAACACATGTAGTTTATCTGAAATTTTAAAAAATAAAACACTACTGTTGATTAATGGAAATTTCCGGCTTTTTATTAAAATTTATTTTTCATAAATTCGGCTTGTCTGGATTCTCAACTTTATGGGGTGACTATAAAAAGAAAAATGTTTATGCGTTCCGCAGATTGTTTAGTAGTACTTCCAATTTTCACCATTTATGCTTTAGCTTTATGTTCTTTCTGCAGTACCAGTTGGAGCATCCGAACGAACCGAGAGGGAATCAATATTTCAACTAGCTGTTGATACGATGACAAACTTCGCGTTCCCATTACAACTGGTCCCAATTTCGAGTTAATTTTAGCATCGAGTCGAACATTACGAATTAAAGTCACAATCCAGCAATCTACTTTCTTTGATTCTATGTTTATTTTATCAACCAACATACTTAAGGTAAT
Organism: Nephrotoma flavescens; assembly: GCA_932526605.1. Taxonomy (NCBI): domain Eukaryota; kingdom Metazoa; phylum Arthropoda; class Insecta; order Diptera; family Tipulidae; genus Nephrotoma; species Nephrotoma flavescens. Next base: position 12,335,879 of record OW052223.1, read on the forward strand.
GCATTGATGGATTCACGGTTTCCAAAATTTTTCCATGTAATTCTTTTTTGTCATATCGAAAAAAAAGTATTTCAATGCATAATTTGTAGGTTATGTTTTCATCATACCTACTTTCTTGTCGCACAAAAATTCCAACAACGGAAAAGTTAAATGCCAATTCAGATATTGGCAGGTTTTTGCCGTTAAGTCAGTTTTTCCATCATACGAATTACTGATTTGCCACATACTTCCGTCCAAACGGGATATAACTAGATGGTCCAGACGGGGTCAATACGAATATTCCAATTTTCGTCGACGCATCAGACGGTTGCAATGAATCAATTACGGTTTGGGAGCGTTTAGCACCCGCCACTTATTCGCAACTCTTGAACTTGTTCAATTTCGGCATTTGCATCGTATGCGAATGTCATATGCAGTAGTTCCATCTCTTATGGCTCATCCATTTCAGCTTGGTTATGAAAATCATCACCCATAAATCCATTATCACTATCGCTGTCATCTAAATTTATGTTACTATCACCTACGGTTGATTGCAGCATTCTGAAATTAAAAAGATCATTAAGAATCGCTCCCTTACTAGGTGTTTCCAGCCAAATACGTACTTATTCATGTCGCACGGTGTATCACTAATATTGTATTCCCTAATGATTATAAGAATTCCGTCCAGCCTTTTGTATATCACATAAAATTACTCATTTACAACGGGTGCGTCCTCATTGAGTATAAATTGATTTTGTATATTATCCCAGTACGGATTATCGTAATCAAATAAAATTTCCGAGTTATTCGATACCAGCGTATATTGAAAAGCTCGATTCGAACTATTCATATCGCTTAAATTGGATTTTATATCGGCAAATACGGAATCCAAAAAAGGTATTTAGTTTACCATTTATCGTTGCTTTACATTTTCACAACACAGCACTTAAATTTTAAACTTAAAAACTTATTAATTAGATTTATTATTGAGTGTAACTAAAAATTTATAAAATATTTTTGTTAAATTTAACTAATTTATTATTTATTTCGTAATTTGTTTTAAACGTGAAAATGATTCACTTGAAGTTAGTAAAAGTTGTTGTACTAAAATGTTCCTTCCAAAATTTCCCTGTATTTTATCGCGGTCTCGAACACAAGATTTCAAAAAAACGCAGCAAATAAAAGTTCTTTAAGGGTTCATCTTTTCAGAAAATAACAAATGAATGAATGAAAAATTAAAATTAGGAAAACGATTCGATGTTTGAAAATTGAAATTAAATTTAACAATTGTATTTAAATTACTCATTTGGATTTCTGAGGTACAATTATCATTGATGCTAATTTGCTTAACATTATAATGAAATTTATATAAAAAAACCTTAGTACGCGTACCTTATATACTTATATTACTTATAATTTAATTGAGAAAAAGAAATTGATTATAAATATAAAAAAAAACTAATTTATAAATTTTGAAAATTAATTAAGAAAAACAAAAATTAATTATAATAGTTATAATGGTTTGTAATACTAATTAATAATCAATTGTATATGGTGAAAAACTCACTCTAATTACATTTCAAATGTATGCAATATTTGCGGCGATCGAAGATATTTTATCCAATATGGTATTACTCCAAAAATGCATGTGTAGGCGTATTCGTGTACGATTAATAGAAAGTACCCTGATGATTTTAAGGTGATTAAGGTCGACTAATTTATACGGAAATTTTGTATTTGGTTGTCAAATTCCGTTAAAACACTTATACTTTTAATCAGCTTCTTCTCGAATGCATTATATTAAGAATTATGATTTTAATATAAATTTTAATTAACTTATTATTTGATAATCTTCGATGAATTATGATGCGTATTATTAACAATGTTTTTTTTTTGTTTTATATATTATTGAGTAAGTATTATACGGTATAAGCGGACGAGCGGTATTGTATAATATATGTCCTTGCACATGTGCGTTTCTCATGCCCTCTTAAGAAACCACTTTTATTTCGGCAATCAATTAACAGTTGCACACACTTTAACTATTTGGATATTAACTTCTAATAATATAAACTACGATTACTTCTAAATGCAATGATAGTTAAATATTAGTCCAACTAACATCAATGAATTCCACTATTCAAGGATTTGCCTAAACACGGACAAATCACACGAGTTTATAATAATCAAGCAAATAACGTCTTTATAATACCTAACACGATTTTTCACTTCACGCGATCGAATTGAGCACACTGTAGAACTTTCGATCGTTTAACATCAATGGTTTTCTTTCATTCATACAGTTTGATTTAGATTATGCGATCTTGGGGTAACATTCTACGATCGCTTAACTATAATCAAAACTATGTTTGGGTTTAATCACATAAACACTTGTAGTTAAAGTTAATTATGCGCGATTGCATATTATAACAAATTTATTTGTTTTAACACAGAGTAAATCCCGAGTATCTTTTCTGATACACTTTGCGAATCGCCGTTTTTTTTTTTTTTGTTTTAAGCACCCGTGCCACAGGAAGATTTTAACTAACTTTTTTTTCCTTTTTTTTTGTAATCACCATCAAATCAATATTTCGTCTCACCGACAACCAACCAAAAAAAAACGGGTTAAATGAAAATTTCTTTCGTAGTATTGGACGTTCTATTACAAAATGTTTTAATTGTTACAGATAAATAAAACAGGGTGTACTGGAACATTGGAGCATGTTACAGTCTTCCCGCCGTAAATAAAAACCGAATGGCCTTGGTTGACCACCCGTGTCGTTGCGGGGCCTCTCCCCGATACCAAATATAAATAAAAAAAACGAACAGCCGGTTGGCTACCCGTTAGAGGCAATGTTACCCCGACCAGAATTGTTGAGCTACGTTGTTGGTCACTCGTTAATAAATCATCAGTCCTACACTAAAATTAGGCGTACCGTTGTTATTTATGGGGTACTTTAAAGTGTTACGCATGAGTTCGGCCTTGCATGCCTTCGTTGGGCTTTGTAATCCTTCGTTGGGCTTTGTATGCCTTCGTTTAGCTTTGTATGCCTTCGTTGGGCTTTGTATGCCTTCGTTGGGCTTTGTATGCCTACGTCCAAATTGGGCGTCCTTCGCCTTAAATAGCAAAAAGGAGTGACCTCAACTGGCCCCCTTGTACTGTACCGTTGCGGCACACCCTGGCCATATACTCATGCTCATATTTTATTATATGCTGTACTACTATTCAAATTGGTGGTTTAATATCGAATAATTTTGGGCCAAAGCTACGGCTCGATCAGAAAACAATCTGAAAGTGAGATGCGACGAGATATTTGATTCTCGCATTTCATCTGTCCGTAGCCCTTTGTGATTTCAATTTATATACATTATTAAAACTATGTTACTTGCTTGCTATCTCAAAATAAAATGCTTTAAATAAATCTATAGTTTTATTTTATGATTGTTTCCGCAAACAATACGGCTGATACAAAAAAAACAGATTTCAGAACGTATCGTTGAATGAGAATTTTACATGAGAAGCTTGTCTTCTCGGCAAACATCATCGAAGCAGCTTCAAGAGTCGCGAGGAGAAGTCGAATTCGTGCGGCGAGATAATTCACACGGACGTGTGTGGACCATTCCAGGAAAACTCAATTGGCGAAGCCAGGTATTTCTTGTTATTCACATTTTCGTTTCGTTTACTTCATAAAACAAAAATCTGAAGTAGCCAGTTGCATCAAGAAGTGTGTCAAGCTGATACTGAAGGACAACAAGCACAAACTTCGTATTGTCAGGTCTGACAATGGAACGGAATTTGTGAATGCAGAATTAAAGGCATTTTTCGAGGAAGACGGTATTCATCACCAATGAACTGTGTCGTACACACCTGAGCAAAACGGGTGTGGTGAGCTCGAGAAATGCGGACGATTATCGAATCAGCAAAAACGATGCTTCAGGCGAAGCAAATGGAAAAGAAGTTTTGGGCCGAGGCAGTGAATTTAGCAGTCCATGTGCTAAATCGACCTGGAACAAGCACGATCGTCGGAGAAACACCGTATGAATTGTAGCACATTCAAAAGGAGAAGCGACAGAAACTCGACGCGAATGCAAAGAAATGTATCTTACTTTTTACGCTATTTGCCGTAGGCACTTGGCGAAACACACTAATACTTAATAAACACATTTTATTAAACACTTGTTTTTTATTTCGCAAAATTATATTTTTGAATATTTTAATTAAAAAATTTGTTCAAAAAGTTTAAAAAATCACTCGTTGGATACGACATTCGTTCAAAGGCAAATCGAGCATGGAATCCAAAGACAGGAAATGTTGAAATATCATGCGACATGGTATTTTTGTTGGAGGAAAAAAGCTGGTGCGAATGAGGAAAAGGCGATCCCAAGTGTCGAGAGCGCAGGTGATGGAGACGCACACGATTTCATCACGCCAGAACAAAGTGAGCAGCGTGGCGTGATGTGCGAACTTAATAACAAGAGCAACGGAAAACAGAAATATGCCTACTTCTGTGGAATATGCAAAAAGGTATAATTATTTTGATTGGTTTGAATGCATATTAATTTTTTGTAATATCCTTCTAGGCGATATCACATCACGGCTACTCTCCACCTGCCATTAACATCAAGTTATAACATTAATTTTCGAACAGTTGCACGTGGAGACTCAAATTTGCAGCTGGTTGACATATGTCGTACAAACATTTTCTGCCGAGATGTCTAAACTATCTTGTATACCAGATACTGACCAGATGACTTGATTATTATTCGTATTTGTTTAATTATCCGTTCTTCAACCAACAAAACTAGAAAAATGGCTAAATTAAAGTCCAAACCACACAAAAGTGTGAAAAAAAATTATAGTATGTAATGGCGTTTTTGATAAAAAATTTCGCTTGAATTGAAGTACAACCAACACAATTGTGTGTATAGTTATAGTGTTTCGGACGAAATAAGTTTGAAAAGAATGCGCAAATGTGTAAGTTGGTCAAAACACATACAAAAATAAATTTTTGACATGGTACTTTTGCCGTACTCGCACAATTGTGTTAGTAAATCACAAAAGGGTTATATTAGTGTATTGACGTTTTTGTATTTTTCAAAACGGCGATTTCATTTTTCTGTGTGTGAATAAAGAATTAGTTTGTGTTATATTAAAGTGCTTGGACATTTTTTTGAAATTTTTATATTATATATATTATCTTATATACTTAATTTAATTGTGACAATGAGTTCAAAACAGGAAGTATTAAAACTTATTGAATTGTATAGAGGCAATGAATGTCTCTGGAACATCAATTCGAAATTGTTTAGGAGGACTGACATCAAAAATAATACTTTATTTACTTGCAATTTTAATTTTTTTTTAGAAAGCATTTTCACAATAGATTTTTAATGTAACAAAACAATCGACGCTTTTGAATACTAAAACACAAATGATTTTTAAACGTCAAATTTATGGTACGTTTACCGCATACGACGCCATTTTTGTTATTTTGTATACCAGTTATGTAAATGTTATGGCAGATAATTATGTCAGGTGGAGAGGCCATGTCAGTGTTAACTAATATTTTATAAAACCAAGAAGCATTATTGAAAAATCAGCACATAATGTTGAAAAACCAAAACTTTATGTTACAACAACCCAAGTATAACAAAACGAAAGTAAAAATTGAGCATAGTATTTTCCTTCGTTTTCATCCAAAATTAACGAAAGTTAAACTTCACATTATAATGATAGTGTTTGTAGCGTATACGTATTATATACATATGCGTATACAAATGGCGTAGTATTTAGTTTATTGTGAGAACGCTAAGTTTATAGTAACTTTTAACGATGCGGATACATTTGTCAACTTTGATATTAATTTAATTGAATATAGGAAGGCTGTAAAACATTTGGTAATGTAAAGAATCATTCGAGATAATTTGGTACAATCTATTATATTTTGTTTTCCTATTTTATATTTAGAAATCATTATTTATGAAGCAAGATGGCCACGAACTAAAAAAGTGCATTAGGGCAAACTTTACAGAGCTGTTCACCAAAGAGCTTAGCTGCAAGTTTACGTTTAACGGTCAATAAAGATAATGTGAGGTATGGTTTACGTTACTCCATGTTAAATTTAATAATTATAATATATTTTCAACATTTTAGATTGTACTATGGAAAAATTTACGAACTCTATCGAAACCGATTTAATATCCACAAATTACTTTTATTATATAAAAGACAAACAAGGAAAATTATTTAAAAATTATTTTTTTAAAAATTTTTTTTTTTTTTTAAAAAATTATTTAAAAAAACATCTAGTTTAATTATTTAAAAAAACATCAACAAAATAATGAATTTAATAAATCATTTTATATTACAAAAACAAAAATATTTCTTTAAAAACATTTAATTTTACAATCAAAATTTGAAATTGCCGTTTAAACAAACACAAGCACAATTGTTCCCGCCAAATATTTCTCAATACGCATACACATGCAATAAAATGTTTATAATGAGTTTCGTCCAGTTTCGGATTTTCGCGACACGCTTCATACGTTTTATTTTAATAAATTGCAACTCAAACTTAGAAAAATACTAGACTAAGTTTAGTACTTAAGTACGAATATCGCCAGAAAAATTGAAAGTAAAAATACTTGGGAAATAAAAGAACTGGATAAAAAGGTATACATAGAATAAATGATTCTCGGAATTATAATAATGTACAATTTTTTATAGTAATTTAGTCAATGATATTAGGAAAGTAGGGGCAACCGAGTTGGCAACAAACAAGTTGCTCAAAGAAAATGTGGTGTACAGCAAACGTACTGCAAAAATGTTGCAATTCCTAACTGGCCAAGACAAAGATGAAATCGATGTTCAAATCGAGCAAATATTTATTACCTGTCAAAACGATTCAGGAATTAAACGATAATCTTTTGAATCCCCAATTCGCCCAAGTGTTAGTAAGTTTTTTTATTCGTTGGAAAAAAATTAATGTGTAATATAAATAAATTATAATTATTTTTTCAGACAATTTATTTTCGAAGATTCAAAACCAAATTCTGAATCTATCGAATTTGCATTCAAATTTATCGCAAATGAGAACGTATATAGCCAATTCATCTTACAAGATATAGCGGGAAAAAGGGAACTTTTTTTTAAAGTATTAATTGTCCAGTGGATTTAATATCCCTTGAAGGACAATTAATACCCTCCTTTTCATTCATGCACACACCACCCATTCACACAATTACAGTATACCACCGGCACATTGAAAGCTCCAAGTCAACCTGCAGACTGACATGGACGGTGGGTCGGCGCTGAATTCTGCACTCCAACAGAGGATCTTAGTAATCGTTTAATGCATTTAAAAATGAGACCGCTGCTTTGTATGTATTAGTAAACTACTGAATTTTTTCCCGAAAACCTATACTTTTTCACTGGAGCCTTCAGGCATATATTCGGGCCTGAATCATCTCCATTTTCAGGCATTCCAGGTTATTAGGGTATCTACTTAAATAATATAGTTATGAGTGTGTGTTTCTGTGCGTTTAGATGTTTATTTATGGTGTGGATTGTTGAATTATATAATAAGTTTTTTTCGTTTTTTTATACACAGCCTTAGTGTTGTAATGTAGCTGTCAAATAAAGAAGAATAAAATGTTTGTAGGGTGCTGAATTCCAAAAAGTAAAAAGCGTTTATATTGTGTTGTGTGAAGAAATTAAAAATTATATTCTTGTTGTGTGTACAACAGTAAAATTAAATAACCTGCGCTAATAATAATAATATTTTTTAACTGGTTATGGGCCCAGGTGCCGCGTATTAAAAATTTAAAATCGTCAAATTATAAAAGTAAAAGTAAAAAAAAAAAGTAAAAATTCAAAATGGCTTCGTGTTCAAGTGATGAGTTGAAAAACATAGAAAGACTTAAAAATGGCGATACGTTCCAAATGTGGAAATTACAAATTGTGATTATTTTTAAATCATATGGTTTATATGAAATAGTATCTGGTATAACAACTATTCCAGGAAAGGAAAATGATAAAGACAATTGGAATAAAAAAGATGCAAAAGCACAAAGAGTTATAATAACAACAATTGATAAAAAACCGCTGACTCATATTTTGAACTGTAAAACGTCTAAAGAAATGTTTGAAAAGTTGTGTTCAATTTATGAACGAGATACCGAACAACAAAAATGGGTTCTTATGGAGGAATTTTTTAATTACAAATATGATAAAGGAATAGATATAGCGAGTCACATCAGTAAATTGGAAAATATTGATCATAAATTATCAGCTGTTTATAAAGAAATAGATGACGTCATGATAATGTCAAAAATTTTCGCAATACTTCCTGAATATTTAAAACATTTTGTTAGTGCTTGGGATAGTACAGACAAAAATAATAAAACCTTGGAAAATCTTACTGCAAGATTGGTCGCAGAAGAGTTAAGAAGTAAAACCACACCAGGATCGGACGGCGCTACTCCCGTAGCGTTTAGTACAACAGAAAGAAAGTGTTTTAGGTGCAATAGAACTGGACATATCTCAAGATTTTGTAACAGAAATGTCGAGAATAAATCTGATATGAAGAGTTTCAAGTGTGGTGGAACTGGACATGTGTTTAAAAATTGTTCTAAAGAAGATAGTAAAAGTTATTGTAAAATATGTAAAAAGAAAAATCACAAAGAACAAGATTGTTATTTTCGATATTAGTGAAACAAATATTAGTGAAACAAATTTGAATGTGGGAGTTGCGTGTATTAGTGAAACAAATTTGAATGTGGGAGTTGCGAAGAAATCTGAGAGTATTAGAGCTGTAGGTATCGGAACAGTGAATTCAAAAACTTGTGTGTTAAATAAAGTATTATATGTGCCGGAACTGAGTAAAAATTTATTATCAGTGCGTGCAATTACCCAGAACGATGGTGAAGTGCATTTGTCAAAACACAAAGTGAAAATTACTAAAAATTCGGAAGAAGTTCTTGAAGGATATATTAAAAATGGTTTATATATTGTAGAACTTAAAAGTGAAAAAAATGAAAATGCGCTAGTAGTGAATAAAAATAAAGACGCATAATATGATTGGCATAGAAAGTTAGGACATTTAGGAACCGAAAACATGAAAAAATTATTAAAATTATCAGACGGAGTGAAATTAAGTGAAGATGATATAAATCAAATGGACAAATTTTGTGATATATGTTTTCGGGCTAAAAAAACGAGAAAACCGTTTTCCGAAGAAAGAAGAAGAGCGTCAAGGCCACTAGAAATTATGCATACAGATGTATGTGGACCGATTGATCCATCTACATGGGACAACAAAAAGTATATTGTCACGTTTCTTGATGATTTTACACATTTTGTAATGGTATATTTAATTGAAAGTAAAAATGAAGTTCCAGATATTGTCAAAGAATATGTAGAACAAGGTGAAGCTAAGTGGTGTTTACGAGTTTCAAAAATTAGGTGTGATAATGGAGGTGAATACACAAGTAATAATTTTAAGGATTGCTGTAAAAATAAAGGAATAATTTTGGATTACACAATCGCTTATACATCTCAATTGAACGGAAAAGCAAAAGAAAGAATGAATCGAACTTTAATGGATAAAGCTAGATCATTAATTGCTGATTCGGATATGCCTAAAACATTGTGGGGAGAAGCAGTACGAACGGCAGCTTATTTAGCCAACAGAAGTCCAACATCAGTTATAGATACAACACCAATTGAAAAATGGGATGTAAAACCGCATCTTTCCAGATTACAAATATTTGGAAGTAAAGCGTTCGCAAAAGAACTTGGATATTTAAGAAAATTGGATGACCGAGGTAAAGAACATGTATTTGTAGGCTATGCGCCAAATGGGTATAGATTATGGGATCCGATACAACGTAAAATTGTAATATCAAGAGATGTAAATTTCCAAAAGAAAATTGAACGAGAACCTAATGAAATTAAAAATGCTGAACAAGATGAAGAAGAGCCACAAATGGTTGACGAAGAAAATTTAGACAAAAGTAATGAGGAAATTGGAGCTGAAGGGAAGGATACTGAAGCTGCAGAACCAGAATCAATGAAACAGCAACAGATAGAAGTTACACCAGAAAATACGGTAGAACAAAACGAAGAAAATATAGTTTCTGGACAAAGTAAACGTATAAGAAAATTTCCAAAGAAATTTGAAGATTACGTTATGTTAACATATGAAGAGGCAGTAAATGGACCAGCCAAAGAGAACTGGAAGGAGGCAATAGATGATGAGAAGAGGCCATTGACTAAAAATGAAACATGGAAAAACATGGAAATATGTGGACACAAAAGAAGCAGAAGGAAAAAAAATTTTAAGCAGTAGGTGGGTGTTTAAAATTAAAGACGATGGAAAGTATAAAGCTAGATCGGTAATAAGGGGATGTGAGCAACGGTATGGAACGGATTTTAATGAGACGTATAGTCCAGTGGTAGATACAAGTTCACTTAGAATCCTTTTCGCTTTGGCAGCGAAGGGAGGGTATAAGATAGTAAAGTTTGACATTAAAGCTGCGTTTCTTTATGGCGAATTAATTGAGGAAATATATATGAAACTCCCGGATGGATATGAAAATGAAAAATCTAAAATATGCAAGTTGAAAAAAGCTCTATATGGATTAAAACAAGCGCCTCTAAACTGGAATCAACATTTCACAAATTCTTTAATCAGTAGAGGATTAGCACCAATGAAGACGGACCGTTGTATTTTTAAAACTAAAGATGACAGTATGTTTTTAGCGATATATGTCGATGATGGAATTTTAATTGGAAATGATACAATGCAAATGGAAAACTTACTATCAGCTCTACAAAAATCATTTGAAATGACATCAACCGAAAATCCAGAATTATTTTTAGGCATGGAAGTGACGAAAACGGAAACATGCATAAAATTAAGTCAAAGCGCTTACTCTAAAAAAATATTAAACAAATTCAATATGACAAATTCTAAAATCGCTGAAACACCAATATTGTTGCCGAGTAAAATTGAAGAGAAAGCAGATATTAAAAAGAGATTAATTTTCCTTATAGAGAAGCAATAGGAAGTTTGCTTTACTTAACAAAAACTAGACCGGATTTATCCTTTGCAGTGGGATATGGAAGTAGACATGTTGAAAATCCTAAATACAAAGACATTATCAATGTAAAACGGATGTTAAGATATTTAAATGGTACTCTGGATAATGGAATTAAATATGATGTAGATGGAAATGTAGACGAATTAACAGCCTTTTGTGACTCAGATTATGCGAATGATTCAGATCGAAAAAGTACGAGTGGATACGTGGTTATGTATATTGTGGAGGACCTATAAGTTGGGGTTCAAGAAAACAGCCAATAGTAGCACTATTGGCAACACAAGTACAGAAGCGGAATATATAGCTGCTGCAGATTGCTGTCGTGAACTTATATATTTAAAGTGTTTGATTGAAGAATTAATGAACAAAACAATTACTGCAAATTTACATGTTGATAACCAAAGCACATAAAGCTAATTAAAAACGGAGTCATAAATCGAAGAAGTAAACACATTGATGTAAGGTATCATTTTATAAACGAAAAGGTGAATGAAGGTTTAATAAACATATTTTATTGTGCATCTGAACTACAAGTGGCTGATATATTTACAAAAGCACTAGGAAGTGTAAAATTTAAAAAGAAGTACGAAGTACTTGATTTATTAAATTTTTTAATTGTTTTTTTAATTAATACATTAAACGAAAAATTATTAAGGGAAGGTGTTGAATTATATAATAAGTTTTTTCGTTTTTTATACACAGCCTTAGTGTTGTAATGTAGCTGTCTAAAAAAAAAAGAATAAAATGTTTGTAGGGTGCTGAATTCCAAAAAGTAAAAAGCGTTTATATTGTGTTGTGTGAAGAAATTAAAAATTATATTCTTGTTGTGTGTACAACAGTAAAATTAAATAACCTGCGCTAATAATAATATTTTTTAACTTGTATATTCAGGGATGTAACAAAACCAACAATCGCCCGTTTTACACGGGATGTCAATGAACCAGCTTTTTTTGGTCCCTTTCCCCGTATATCTATGAAACCGGTTTTAATTGGCATTTCTCAATTAAAAAAAAAATCGGTTAATCAGCTCTAACGCAAATAGAAGTGAAATAAAAAAATAGTAATTTTTTATTAAATTTATACGCCATAATTGTTTCACTTTCTCTATCATAACCAAATCCAACAACTTTAACTTTATATTATTATATTGAATTTATATTATTATATTTTCTTATATAATCTGATACTGTTGCATGAGTGTAATCTTGCACATTTTATGTCTAAATTACTATATGTACATATTGTAGAAACCAACGGATAAAAAGAGAAGTTTTTTTTCTTTGTTTTTTTGATTTAATTTCAATTTTTAATTTTATTATATGTATTATATATATTATTAAATTTTATTATATATTTCGTTGCGAATGCATATATACTAACATAGTATATAAACAATACATAACACAACCATGTATATGCGAATGCGACGTATTTGCCTGAGAATGTACGTGGTGTTATGTAAAGGCAAAGATGATCAATTTACATAGATAGAAACCTGCGAACAAAATGCATTTTTCATACAAATCAGCATACTCACCCACATTCTAATAAGAAAATCATGCAAAGAAAAAATTCGTAAAATAAAATTGTTTTTATTCTCTTTGTTGTCTGTTCTCGCTCTTCGTATTTTTTTTATTATCGTGGCGATCGATACCGATGATCATGTTGTTGGTTTGTTATTTATTTATATAGACAAAATATGGAAGAAGGAAGACGAAGAAATATAAAAAAATAAATTTTTAGATGAATGAATGGTTTGAAAATATTTTTTATTTTTCGTGTGAATGTGCCTGTTTAGACGATGAGTAATTCAACAATCATTATTCAACCAATACCAATACAATAACAGGCCATTTCTTATTAAAATCTTGTTTGTATATGTAAATCCAAAAAGAAATGAGAATTCCATACAAAACGAAAAAAAATTACATGGCTACAAAAAGACAATTTCTTTATTTGCAATAAATAGTTTGTATCGCTCAAGTTAAATTGAATAATACATTGCAAGAAATAAATAAGGATATTTTGTTATTGAATCATTTAAAAAAAAAATTGTATTGAGAAAACTTTTCATTCAGTAATATTCCAATTAAACCAGCAACTTAATTTTACACCGTAACAACAAATAAAATAAAAACAAAAATACACGAGATTGTGTACTGCCGCTCTTGCATGCTCTTTTACTTTTTTAGTAAACCAAAATATGTTGAAGGGGATGGGTGTACGTCTTTGCGTATGACAACAATAAATTTTGTTTTTTATTTTTGTTCAAATAAAACTTGATTTTTCATTAATACGGTGTAATAAACAAAAACACATTTTAATCAATCAATACTAATGATGAGTCCAAAAGCGAAATTTAATTGGTTGTACATAATAACTAAAAAAAAAATCCAATTTTATCGACAATTGGATTTTTTTTTTTTGTGGGCTTATGTAAAAGTTACAGTAAAGAATAAAAATTACGATACAGTTTATCGACGATATTGAAACTTAGGAAGGCAAAATATCACACATAATAATTTTGTATATTATGTGTATAGTAAAATATTCCTATGTGACTGACGACGAAATTTACATTGAATTTGTCGATTAATTAGATTTTTCGATTAATTGTTTAAATAAATCTGCAATAAACGTAATTTTTTAAAGCAACTTTTTTTAATTTTGATAATTACAGTTTAACTAAACACTTTTATGGTACCCTTTTTATGTTTCATTTTATGGTCGAAATATTTGAGGAAATAATCCGTCGAGATATATTGTTTAATTTATTGCACAAAATACAGTACAGAAAAAAAGGGTTTGTTTAGTTTAATGGCACACACTACATAGCAGGTTAGCCAAATAATATACGAAACACAAACGAATACAAATATAATTTGTATTGTAACATACAAAATATTATACCCTTTAATCTAAAATTCATTACACAAATAAAATGTGTGAAATTAAGTTCATTATTTTTCTTCGGTACTGTATGTTCGTGAAACAAAACCAAAACAAATAACTTGTATTATTTGTTGGCTAGAGCCAAGAGAAATTAAAAATCTTATACGCGCACGTGTCATTGAAAAATTGTGTTGTTGCTTTTATCAGTAAGTTGCTAAATGAAAAGTTACTCAACAGGGAAATATTTTTATTGGAAATGTTTCTCAAAATATCAATATTTATCGTGATCCTTCAGATAAATTATGTTTGTAGATAATAAAGCAGATTTATTGGGACAAATGAAGATTTTTTTTTGTCCCATGTAATTTTTTACCTACTCGTATGGCACCCGCGTTTTTGTTTGGATTTACCTATACAAGCTCATGGAATTTTTTTATTGATTGATTAATTGATTGATTAGAATGTACGGCCAAGACTAAGCAGGGATCCCGGATACGCCGGGCCTACCGTACACCCCTTTTACATATAACAAGATGGAGGGATAGGAAAGGTTGTTAGATATGATAGACTTGACCCGGTTACAGACACCTAAGTAGTCAATAGTTAGTAAATTGATAAGCACAAGACTGCACAATTATTTTTGGTTTTATGGTATAAAAGTTCAGCAATCAGCATCCTGAATAAAATTTAATTATCAATTAAGTACCCATATTATATAATGGTACATTTCCTGCAATAAAACTTTATTATTATGAGTTACATTTTCAATAAACTAATTATGTAGTTCAATTTTCCATAAACTAAATTAAGCTGGTTCTCCAAAAACATATTAGGCCCAATTCTGGTGAAAATTACTGTTATGTTATTTTATTTCCCCACTTCCTATTGGAGTTAGTATTGAAAAAACAAAAATAACATAACATAACATAAAATTTTAGATCCCGGAATCGACCTCATTAAATCATGTAAAGTTAATCCAATCCAGAAATCACCTAGTAGTATTAAAGAATAAAAGAGCAAACCATCTTTCAGTCTTCCACAGGCTTTGTAAGTCTGCTGAATGTATTTATTTCTAAGACAATAATTTGAATAATAATGATTTTAATTTAAATAATGTAAAAGACAAACAGTCACTGCCAATATATGCATATTTATAAAATAAAATATTGTGAAACAACATCTGGTTTCAAAAACAGCTAATCGATGAGGTAATACCTCAATAAAAAATTTTTGACACAGTTCTAGAATCCCATTACCGAAACGAATTAACAGAATTATACTATCAGGAATCTAAGCTCTTGGCCATGAATGAGACCAACATTTTTAGATCATGTTTGGTCCATTTAAGATACGTGCACAATTCGAGAAAATTTGGTATGTTATTGCCAAGAAAACTTCCTCAAACTGTGTGCATCTCGATTGGACCAAACATGATCCAAAAATATTAGTTGCATTTTTGGCCAAGACCTTAGAGTGGTATCTGGAACGGACACACTGAAACCTTTCCACTCAACATATGGCCATAGGAGTGGCTCCCGTCCTACTTGACCCTGTTATTGCCAAGAGAATTTCCTCCAACTGTGTGTGCGTGCATCTTGAATGGACCAAATATGATCTGAATATTATTAGAGCAAGCAAAATTATGAATGCTCTAATTATATTGGAGTTTTAATCAAATCGTACCCCTAAATCCTCAAGTGATGTTTTTGGAACTTTTTGCATACTGAACAAATATTTGCTTATTGATGCTTTCGAATCCTTAAATAGTTTGTGGAAGTAAAGTCATGAGTTCTGATCTATGGGTAATTTCAGTTTTTCGGTGATGTTTTAGTTTGAATAATAATTTTAAAATAAAATTGATAATGTTAGTTTTTTATTATTTGCAATTAGCCTATACATATCCATACAATCTTGTGATGTTCTACCGTATGGATTCTGCTAGCTTAAGGGACGTATACAAAATGCATAATTCGATACATACGCAAATCACAAACACATCGCAAATTCGACACATGCATTGGAATTTCAACATGGTGAGAAGGTTAATGGTAACATAATGGTAAAAACGTTTTACCTATAAAAATTCACGCAGTCATAAAAAACAATAATTTTATTTAAAACGATATCGATTAAAATGTGCAAGTGTGTTTTTTATTCCACGACTGCTTCGATCCAAAATATAACTCGTGCAAGAGACCCAAAATATGCAAGCTTGCAAGAGAAATTCAAACTGACAATAGGCTGCAGAAATTAAAGAGGGCCGACAGGGTGGTGGTGTTATTTAACAACTTTTTTGATAGGTGAATCCAGTTGTTCAACTGTTACTTTGGATGAGTCGGTAACATATAGATTGGTGACAGGTTTTATTTTGCCCCGATCTTCGCGGGTGAATTATATGCAATTACCAATTCGCTTAAAAATAATTCATCGATGTCTCATCATGAATCTAAGTGTCAATAAAGTTATTTTTCCGTTAAGAATACGGAACAAGCTATTCTGAAGCTAGCAACAGTTCTGGAACAAATAAGTGGGAGTATTGATTTAGGAGTAGACCATGCGATTCTCTTAAGGAAACTTTATTGTTGTGGCTTCTGTGGAATGATCTATAGCGGAGAATTGCCAATCACGGCAGGAGTTCCTCAGGAATCGGTGTTGCGACCCCTGTTATTCCTCGTTTACGTAAATGCAATTTTATGGCGCCCTTTTATAGGCCTTTAACATATCAGGGATCGAACACGATTTACTGACGGAATGGCTTAAAGTTCACAACTTACTTTTGAGTGAGAAAACTAAAATAGTACATTTTAGGGATAGCCAGGAACTACCTGATGCTCTTTCTTTCCATGGTTTTTGCTGTAACAAAGCTCAGACTTGTACTTCGACTGACTGTTTTAATGAAATTAGATATTTAGGTATTTTGATTGATACAAATCTAAACTGGAAGGCCCGCCCACAAGATGTATGTCTTACGCCTTTTTTGCCCGTAGTTCATTCTATTCTTCTCTACAGGCAGGCGTGTTCGGGAGTGCCTGTAAAACATTAATGAATACGCTTTTGGTTCAACAGATACATATATTATCCGGTTAATGACTTTTTATGATGGCACTATCTCCTTCTTGACCGATCTTTCGGACTCTAGACATCCTGCCACTGAGACACATGTTTGTCTTCATGGTCTTAAAGATTTTCTATTTTATGAGTGGAAATAACTTTGTGTAAAACATATCTCTAACTGGAGGTTAGATTTTCGTAGACATTTCTTCAATGTGGTTTCACCCATTAGAATGTTTGGTAGCTTCTCTGTCTTCTCTAAAGCGCTCAAAGAGTATTTAACTGCAACGCAATTTTTTTTTTTTTTTTAACCCGAATGCGATTGAATGAACGCAAAGTACCAGGAGTAACAACGTTTTTTTTTAGGAAGAATTTGTTTGATTCTGTTCAAGATGTTTTTCGGCTTTGCGGACAAACCATACAATGTTTATCACTTTTTTAGTCGTAGAAAACAAAGAGGTCATTTACTCACAATATTTCCACCATAAAAGTAGAAAAATGCACTACCCCCGCTTTAACTCCAGGGTACTTGTGTACATAAAGATACACAAACCCTTACAAAAATGAGAACTTCCATAGGTATCTTCTTGGCAGCTTGGTTTCGTACTGATAACAAATTTGTTTACTCATCAGGTTGCAATGACCAAACTGCAAAAATTCAACTCTTGCTCTGTATCGATAGTACTAAACAAGAACCTATCGATTTAGTGAATTATATCACCAAATCAGAAACTTCAGGAAATTCTCACTATGTATTTGTACTAAGCCAACACATATAATTAAGAAGTATTTCTCTAGATTAGATTTTTCCCTCGTAACAACCATCGTATTTCAGTATGGAGATATAAAGCTTTATGAAAGCTGCCCATTTATTCTCAAAGAATGGTCTCGACTTGATGAAATTTATGATCTTTACAGACTCATCAAGGACATTTTTCAAAGACATTGGCATTTTTCTTACTGCAAGTGCTTGGCGGAGACGATTGCAGCGCACGCGGTTTTTTCTACCATTGCTTTTGCAGCATCCGTGCAGATATCAACACAGTTTTTAACGATATAGGATGATTCAATGGCCTTCTGATTTCTAGTTTTGAAAGTTGAAACAATTAGGTTTTGACCGTCATACGTCATTGTATGAGAATTTGCTTCCAGAAGCAGTCGTGATCTGCGATGTTTCAAAGCAAAAAATTCCCGGATTTAAATGTATAATTTTTTTCAAATTTGATTATGAGATCCGCCCCAGGGCTCCGCGGAGCACACTGTGAGAAACGCTGCTCTAGACTAATGTGGGTAATATCATTAACAAAAGTTATGAAAAACAAGGGCGGAGCACACTGTGAGAAACGCTGCTCTAGACTAATGTGGGTAATATCATTAACAAAAGTTATGAAAAACATGGGTCCTAGCATCGAGCCCTAGGGAACTCCAAGAATCAGCAGTACTTCATTACTTTTACTTCCTTCTATTTGCGAATATCTAGGCTAACAGACAGGCACAGAACATTTTTTTTTTCGAAGTTTTTACTCAAAGAATCTGTTAAACTTAAGCACGCGGCCGTGGTGTTGGACTTTGCCCTAAACCTAATCTAAGCAGTATAATATTTTCAAATATTTTTCTAAATGTTAGATAAAACCGATATAGTTTGGTAGCTAGATATATCCATTATGCTTCCAGCTTTATGAATCTTAATTAAAACTTAATCTTTAGGTTTAAATGCTTTTAAGATACTTTGCAAAAAAACGAAAAACTTCGTGTGGAAGCTGCCACTTCCGGTGGACCGATTCCGGTCAAAAATCTCTGGGATCTTCCAATTAATGGAAAAATTTAGGTTTGAAGTTTCACCGCGATTAATTAATCCGTCTGGTCTGTACAAAGGGCGATGCGCCTCTGTGTGGAAATATAATTGATCGTAATCAATCTTTTAAATTTTCGATAGTTTTCCAGCACTAATACGTACGCATAAATTATAAAAATCGTTAAGCAATTGGGTTAAATCGTAATAATTTTAATTCAAAATGGCGCTGGAATACGAGTACGGTGCGATAATTTTATTAAATTATTTATATGTAGGGGTGTGTCTAATAAATTCATTCATGTTTTCATTCACCTTTTTAAGGACACCAAAGCAAAGACTACTTCAGTAAATAACCTATAAATGGAGCCGGCCAATGGGCGTCTTCTCATTCACAAGTGATTAAATTAAGAAAGAAAAATTACTAGATGAATTGTATTCAGTTGTAATAATTTAAATAAAAAAAAAAAAAAAAAAAAAAATTCACCTTTTGAATAATTTTTTTTCCTCATTCTCTATCTACTTTACAATGTGAAACAAGCTCCGCCTCAAGTTCATATTATTATCTTTATTTATTCTTAGCATTCTCTATCATATCTATAAAGAATTTAATTTTTTGTCAAGTTTTAAATTTTTTATTTTTTTGTGAATTTTCAAATTAATTTACAATTACAATACTATTTCTGGGCCCAAACTTAACCAATGAAGTATGGACCAAGAAATATTCCTTACTGTATATGGTAGGTCAGAATTTTTCTAATAGAGACAAGGTCATCAACCAATGTATACTCGGGAATCCTCGTGAACGCGGCGATATATATATTTTTTATTAATAAATATATTTATTTATTTATATGCTACAACTGATTCAGAGATCATCTGGTAATTTATCTATCTTAAATTAATTTCTCGGATTAAGATGAGGAACTCTACATTTAGATGGGTTACTCTACATTTTCGTGTAGAGACAAGCGCTGTACGTATTTCCTAGCTAGGTTCTTTATTTCATCGGTGACGTATTTCATCTTCAAATCTTTATGAAGGTTGTCGTTCCTAATATACCATAGGGCATCCACCATCCCTCTCAGCACATTATTTTGGAAGCATTGTATCATTTGTACATTGGTCTTCTTAAGCATGTGAAGTTATCACAGTTTTTCATCCCATGAATTTTTAATTTTATACCTCTATAAGACGAATAAAATTATAAACACAACAACAAAATATCTCATCCCAGTTTTTTTTCGTTTATTTGTTGTTCATGTAAAACAAATACTTGGAAATAATGTATTATGTTTTAGCAATAGGTAACTTATAATGAGGATCCCTGTGCCGGCCGTATCTTAGGATTGGCACAATCTTCCAGCTTCGATATGGCCTCATATAAATTTATATGAAAATCGTTTATAACTTCCTATAAACCTTCCTGGACCGAATAGCAAATGATGTTTTAGGATGGTACGTAGTTAAGTAATTGCTGACCAGGTGGCCAGCACCAGCCGTATGTTTGAATTTGAGGAAATTTCGACCAGGTTCCAAAGTCTTTGGTTAAGTTAAATACAAATTTGAATCTCTTAGGAACTCCCTAGGCCGGAAATGGTTGTTAATGTTTTGAGTTGGTGATTATAAGGACAAACTATGGTTAGCTCCCCAGTGCCAGCCGTATATTAGGAATGACACAAGGTTCGATAGGCTTTGAAAGTTATAGACGATTTTCACATAAATTTATATGGGGCCATATTTTTTTTTTTTTTTTTTTTTTTTTGTTTTTATTACCCATGCCATCTGTTTTGGGGCTGCCACATTTTTTGGTGCCGAAACCTGGGAAATTCCTACATGGATGTGATAAGACAAGATAAGTACACAATTAATTTATTTCGTAAGCTTGGTATCGTAAGCTTTAATCATATGCTAATTTAAATGGTGCTTAATACGTATACAAAACAATAAATAAAATTTATTTGTGAACGCTTAAATTAATATTAAAATGGTAAAACTTTTAGAACGATTACGCGATCGCGCGTTCTTTCGAGTCAAGAGTATTTTAAAATTCTTTCAAACAATTACCAATACCACAACGATCGAAGCAATTACGATTCGCTTAGAATATCTTGATATTCATTACCAATCTGTTAATCAATACGAATTGGAACTATTAACTATTAGCGAAGATTACGAGCCCATTACTAAAACTGTAAATGAAACATATCATCAAGCTCGCATGTTGCTTATGCAAGCATCGTTAAATCGAAGCATCATGACTACCGATCCTGTTAATTTAAATGAAAATTTCGAAAATCATATTTCGCAACCACCCACTTGTTACGAGGGCAATAATACTAAAAACAAACCATGCTTTCTTGCAATACTTATCGAACCATTTGCAATAAATTATCAATATTGGCCAGTATTCTACAAGTCATACACAAGCACGGTGCACAATAATCATGATCTAAATAACGTAGACAAATTTCATATTGTAACTAAAGTGCTAAAAAACGATGCAGTTTCATTAATTAGACATATCCGTATCACAGAAGCCAATTATAATAAAGCTTGGGATTTGCTTTGCAAACGGTACAATAAGCGAAATCGTACAATTAATTCTCGTCATAAATCTTTTTCCAATCAGAAACATTGTCAATACTCAAACGGAAACGAATTACCACAGATAGCAGAAAATGCTGATGAAATTATCACATGTCTTCGAAAACGTGGAAGTGGCAAAGAGGTGCAAGGCAAGCATTCTATGTCCGGGCTCGATTCTTTTAACAATTGATACTGGTTTCCGTGGAAGATACGATGATTGCCAAACATCATGTAATGTGGCGACTGTCGCGTCGATTGATGAATAGCGCATCTAAATTCGGCAGCAATTTCCGATATGTGTTCATCCCGTTTTCTATGATTTGTCTTTAGATAAGCACGAATAGCTGCTAATATTGACCGGTTAACCGGTTAATATTGACCGGTCATCCGCTACTGATTTTATGACATTCTATCATGATGTCACTGCAATAATTAAGAAGAATACAGTAATTCACGTTACGAAAGCTAAGACGTCGGATTACAAAAAACCTTGGTTTAATTCCCGTCTCTTAAAGCAAGCGAAACTTCGCGATAAATATTACAAATTACACAAAGCATATCCATTAAACAAATTCTATCTGGAGAACTTTAAAATACTTAATAAGGAATTCAAAAAGCAAATAACTACAGTTAAAAAATCATATAATACTAATAACCTGAAAAACAATATGTAAAACCCCAAAAAAATGTGGAAATTAATACACGAGATTTTAACGAATGATGCATCTTCCCAAATGCGAAAATATCATGATTTTCCTGTGGAGTTAAAAAGCAATGATACCATCATGACCAATCACCAACTCATTGTTAATGAGTTTAATACATATTTTGCAACTGTTGGTTCAAAAGTGTCAAATTCAACATCATTAAATTATAATGTTCCGGCAGTGCGAGATATGGTAAGACATCTTTCAACAATTAATACTGTTAATATTGAAGATATAAACATCTTAATAAACAATTTGAAATCAAATTCATCTCCTGGTTATGATTATGTAACAACGCAGCTGGTAAAAAAATTGGCATCAATCGTAGCTCCACTATTACCAAAATCCATAAATTGTTGGATCAGTGAAGGAGTATTTCCTGAATGTTTTAAAATTGCTCGTGTAACGCCCATATTTAAATCTGAGATTTTTCAAATGCTTACTTAATGTGTTAAAATTTCTAATTTTTTTAATTTTAAATGAATTGTAATATGTTTTATTTATATTATTATTTGCTAAATTTACCATTAGAAACAGAAATAAATAAATAAAAAGGATGAAACAATATAAAAAAATATAATGTTTCTGCCCATTGTATGATATATCATACCAGCTCCAGAGCCCCATTGCCATGAATTATTGGATTTTTTTACAATTACATTTTTCGACTTGAAATATACGTGAATTGTGATTTTCAGAGAAATCGGGCCACTAGAACATAGTTCGGGTTTTAATGGGTTAAAAACTATGGAATACGTTTCACTCAAACTATGGTTGAAACTTAGTAGTAACAGAAAATTATTATTGAATAAAAATTCGACTATTTCTTGTCGTTAAGCTAACACATGATATAACTGCTAATGCTGTATCCCTTTTGTGATTTACTAACACAATTGTGCGAATACGGCAAAAGTACCATTGCAAAAATTTATTTTTGTATGTGTTTTGAACCAACTTACACATTTGCGCATTCCTGTCAAACTTATTTCGCCCAAAAAAAAAACACTATAGGTTAGGTTAGGTTAGGTTAGAGTGGCTGCTATCGCACACTTAGGCCAATAATGGCCCATTGTGATACCACAGGATCCAATCTCCCCTTACTCCCGCTGAAACCAACCAGAGCTACTGATGTAGCGTAAAATATCTCGCACCCCAAAGTCCGTGAGTTCAGAAAGGCTGTCCATGTTGTACACACCCAAGTACTTACGTCTTTTGTATGATAGTGCTGGACACGAGCATAGGAAGTGAACTAACGTCTCTTCCTCCTCTTCGTCCATACAACTTCTACAAAAGTCATTCGTCTCTAGACCCAGCATTCTCGCATGTTCCCCAAAAAGGCAGTGTCCTGTCAGTATCCCTACGACCAATCCTAAATCTCGTTTTCCCAGAGATACAAGTGCCTTGGAGCGCCGCAGGTCCAGTTTTGGCCAAACCTGTTTTGCTACGCTGCACGTGAGAGTGTTGATCCACCTCTCATCTGTCAAGGCGATTGCCTTTTTACTGAGCGTCAATTTGAGCGCTGCTATAGGCCTCCTCCAAAACACTATAACTATACATACAATTGTGTTGGTTGTATTTCAAACCAAGCGAAATTTTTTATCAAAAACGCCATTACATACTATGATTTTTTCTCACACATTTGTGTGGATTGGACTTTAATTTAGCCATTTTTTTATTTTTATTGGTTGAAAAAGGGATATGAGCAACAAAAAGAAAGTAATATGGTGAAATGGTCGTAAGGGTAGCAATTTATAAACATTTTTTTGGTCCACCGTAAGTTCCCAGTTCATTCTTAAACCGTGATGAATTTGCTCCCGGTTTGTTTAAGTTGTATTATAGATGGATGGATAGAAATTATGCGGAAAACATTTATAAACAAAATAAATTAACCGCGTACCTATTAAGTACCATAAAATTTCCAATTTTGGGTCGCACGAAAAATATCAAGATGAACACATTACACAAATATCACACACTATACATTTCTAAATGGTCATAATTTTGTATATAATAAAACACTTCACTAAAATTAACTGACTAAATAAAATTTTCCGAACCAGAAAACCGCGACACAATTAAAACACTAAACGTTCACTTGTTTTTTTTTTGTTTCGTGAAACCGTTATATTACATCAACCAACTCTACTGCCATCTAGTTAATATTGAATACATCCAGTTATAATGATTTTGTATTAGTAAAGAATACAACCAATGTGTGGTGAATATAAATATAAATAAATTAGTATTCATTTAGGCGCGCGATTTTTCTTTACGTTGATCGCTGTGTAAAACATATTTTCCATTTTCTGGAAAAATTACCGTTGGATTAGTAGTTTTATAGTTTTAATTTGGTTTAAATTGTTGGCTATTAATTTTCGTGAAAAACTTGAAATTCAATAGTGCTTCTTGTTGCTCATTTTTAAATGTGACAGACGAAAACCAATAAAAATTTGTTTTGAAATATAAAACTTGTTTACATAAGTCTCGTTTATTTCTATGAAAACTTGTGATATAACTTTTTTGCTTGAGTTATCAATTATTAAAATAGTTTTGAACAAGACGAAGGTTCATTTTGCTAAAAAGTTCTAAATTTTGTGTTAATCATTAACGATTAGAATTTGTATTTTCTCTGATTTCCGGGTGAGTAACAAAATGTAATATTTTGAGTGGAAATTGTGTTAACTAAGAAATTCGAGTCAATTTTACCACAATAGTGTACAAAAATGTGTTAAGTAATCATTTAAGTTCGGGTCGGACTGTTACCGCTAATTTAGTTTTAGTCAATGGGGTGCATTTAGTAGTGAGAAATTAATTCCATCTAATTCCGGCCAAATAAAACAATTCATTTTATCTCGGAATGAAATGGCGACCAAATTGAGTCAATTCATTGATTGGTTTTATGCTGAAATTGAAGTTTGAGTGTTTTTAAAATTCAGTTTCTAGATTTAACAAGAAGAACAATTTCTAGAAGGCTAACAACCACGTGGCATTTAGCTCGGCGAGAAAGCATTTCGAATGAAATGGCGTTCAAATTGGATTAGTTAAATGTTGTGTGAATTATTTACTATTACCGTACGTGTTTTTTCTGATTTCCCGAGTGAGTAAGAAATGTAATATTTGTGGAAATTGTGTTAACCTAAAATTTTTGAGCGAATCTCTGTGTCGTTCAATTTTATCAGAATTGTGTACAAAATCAAATATTAAATAATATTAGGACACTGCCTTGTAAAATAGTGTTTCAAAATTTGGATTGAAGAGTGAAGTTGGCTGTTTTAGTTCGAAAAATATTCGAAAATCAACCAGCTATTGAAAAAATATAAATAAATTTAACTGTGTAGGTTGTTTATCAAAATAAAAGAGTGCGAAAATGCTAGAAACTTTGTATAGTTTACCGTCTCAATATTGAAAGCTCCTAATTTAAAAATTAAACGTCCATCACGGTTTCATCAGCCATCCGCAATGAAAATGTTTTCATGTTACGATACATAATGACATGGTCTATACACTTAGACCATGTCATTATGTTCTTAGACCATGTCATTATGTTCGAATTATTTACGATGTAATTGTTGAGCCCCCCAATTGTGAATAAACTGCAGGCGAGGAAGACGGGCAAATCATTATGGAAGGTTTGACAAGGAGTTTTCTGTTTACGATCGGTGGTTTTGAATTTATCATTATGGATTAGACACATACCAAAACTTAACCGTCTGCTACTAACAGTCATGGGATTCACCTTTATAATCGTATCCGATCCATACGACATGGATTTTCATGCGAATGAAACTCCCGGGATATTTAGAGCCATAAAACGGTACACCAAAGTAAAAGTTGTAGTTAGGGAATTTTATCTGTAAGCAAATAAAATAAAACGAATTTTGTCTTAAATTTTTAATTCTTTTAAAAAATGCAACACAAATTAATTCTTCCGTTTGGCGTGAGACAAGATTTAAGAAATTTCATAATATCTTTGGAAAGGAAAAATGATCAATCAAATGTTTTCTTTTTTCCGCGGATTCTTCAAGATACTGGATACCAATGTTGATTGGGCACAATATAAACGTTTAATATTCTACTTTGTATAATGCGATCAATTTCGCTAAAAATATTTTTTTATATTTTCCTGCTTCTCGGCCGAATCGTCAGATATTTGGCATCCAATAACGTACATCTATCCAGTACCACGGTGAATTCACTATCATTAAAACTCACATTTAATGAGTCCACTTAGCTTCCAATTACCACATACATCTTCTTTAGATTTGATGGCGCAGTTGACACTTTGAGAACCAAAAATCATATGAACTTTTAACAGCTTAATTTACTTCGGATATTTTTTCGAAGTTCGAAAAAAACGTCTAAAGTAAAATTTAATGTTTAACTATATTTTGACTGAAATATTCATTTGATTTAAAATATTTATAATTGTTGTATTTCATGATACCCATACTGATCAGGATCAATTCAGGTTCAGGTTCCGATTAAATAAGTGAGTTAATGGTAGCTAGAGACCTCATATTTTCAAGGGGGCTCAGCGCCCACTGACTCGGAGTGATATGCGAGAGATTGACATATTTTGTTTATACCGAACATTACAATTTCTTTTGTCTCTCTTCGCCAACCAAATATTTCCACCACAAATAGAAACTCAAAGCAACCTAGATTTCAAAAACTACAGTCAGTGCCTGTTTGTTTGCCCTATAGCTAGAGAGAAATTTGCAGTGCAGCTCAATGCCCGATGACATTGCATATGTCAATCAATCAAGGTGTTATCGCCCTGTTGTCTCATGTTTTCGACAATAAGATGATAGCTCAAAGCTGAATACTTGGCACTGTTTATGAGTAAAGCAAGCACAGAAGCCGCACATGCGAGTTTGCTATAGATTGAGCAATTCTAATCTGCTCATAATACGAGAGCAAGTATAGGCCTACAACCAAACAGAATTTGAGCAGAATAGACGCCAGGACGTTCGTTTTTACCGAATTCGAGCTCAAATTTTGTAAATGTACCTTCTGATTCTTCAATTAGAAACGAAAGAGTCTTCTTTGACAAGGGCAGAATTTCCAGAATATAACCTGTTTTTCTACATAGTCTAATTCTGGTTTTCGCTGGTTTTATATAAATTACATTAATTCTTAGTTTTTATTTGCTAAGTAAAGTAATTAATTACCAAATTACTAATAAACGATTTTATTTCTTGAATCATTTCAGATACATATTGCAAATAACACAACGGAGAAAATGTTCATAATTTCCAATGGTGAAACTACTTCCTGGCCAGCGGAATATTTAATGTTGTTTCTGTTCATATGGATCGTAGTTTTGATGCAGATATGGATTTTGTTGTGCTATTTGGACTTAATTTTCCAAACGGTTCAGTATCTTTCTGGCGCTATTATGTCGGGGATAAAAAGAATTATTCTGTTTTTTTTTTCGATGTGGCTCATGATAGTAGACTATTATATATGGGCGGGATTGATACTCATGCTCATATTTTATTATATGCTGTACTACTATTCAAATTGGTGGTTTAATATCGAATAATTTTGGGCCAAAGCTACGGCTCGATCAGAAAACAATCTGAAAGTGAAATGCGACGAAATATTTGATTCTCGCATTTCATCTGTCCGTAGCCCTTTATGATTTCAATTTATATACATTATTAAAACTATGTTACTTGCTTGCTATCTCAAAATAAAATGCTTTAAATAAATCTATAGTTTTATTTTACGATTGTTTCCGCAAACAATACGGCTGATACAAAAAAAAACAGATTTCAGAACGTATCGTCCAATGAGAATTTTACATGAGAAGCTTGTCTTCTCGGCAAACATGATCGAAGCAGCTTCAAGAGTCGCGAGGAGAAGTCGATTTCGTGCGGCGAGATAATTCACATGGACGTCAATTTGCGGAGCCAGGTACTTCTTGTTATTAAAAGACGATTATTCACATTTTCGTTTCGTTTACTTCATAAAACAAAAACCTGAAGTAGCTAGTTGCATCAAGAAGTGTGTCAAGCTGATACTGAAGGACGATAAGCACAAACTTCGTATTGTCAGGTCTGACAATGGAACGGAATTTGTGAATGCAGAATTAAAGCTCATGGAATTTTTTTATATAGAAAAAAGGCCTATTATGTAGTGGTATTGATTCAACATTTGCGTTCACACGGTAAAACGTAGTTGATGTTATTTACTTATGTATGTGTAAAATTATTTTCATTTCATATTGAATTTCTTCGGAGAAGCATCGTAAAAGCGGTTGTCAATTTATTCGTATATTTTTTAGGTTGTGTTATACAATAGTTTTTTTTTTTTGTGTAATTTACATTAACGATAATTTTGAAAACAAACTGTTGTTAAAAAAATAAATAATACTAAAAATTATTTTAATTTTTAAAACAAATTGACAGCTACTTATTAGCTATTTTGATTAATATTTTTTACGCAATGCACAGCAATGCTTTACAATAATTTATAATTATAGTTTATAAAATTTTGTATTTGCTATTTGAAAAAATTGTATTTACTGTATAGGCTTTTTATATTTGTTTTTAAGAAATTTATATAAAAAAATTTTCATTAGCTTTGAAAATGATGTCGATGAGACATCGAAAGCTCAGTCTTTAAATTTGTTTTACTTTATTTAAAATAAAAACGAGCCCTAAACCATTACCAACTTTATTATAGTTATTATTGGCTCAATAAATAATTTTTAATTTATAAAATTTGTTATTATATTTTTTATAAAAAATAAATTGATATTTAGGAATTATATAATTATGTTATACAAAAAAAAATAAAAATTATTTTTGTTGAAAACCCACTCAACTAAATATTTACTTTCTATGTTCGGTAGATGATTTTGTGTTTTGCGAACGAAAGACAAATTGAAAATAAAACCTGTTTTCAGAAAAAAAAAATGGACCGAATTTTTTTTTTATAGCTTTTCTGTTTGTGTTAGTAAATTACAATTCGTTCAACACCTAAAATTCGTGTTGAAAAAGTACGCAAAAAAAAATTTTAGATTATAGGCAAAGGGGAAAGGAACGAAGAAATTTGTGTTGATTCACCTCTCGTGTAAACAGGCGGAATGTATGAAATGGAATACAGTTACATTTTTCATACACTATTTTGGCTTTGTCGTTCAAATATTATGATAAGGATAACCAAAGCTATTTTTGATTGTTAAACTGCATACGAGTACGCTCTATGTAGTATTTACCCATTTTGTTTGGTGTTTTGAATTTTCTTGGTTGTATGATTTCGAATTCAATTAGGACATAAGGGACATGTACATAATAAATGAAATAATTAGACTGAATGATTTTACTGTAAACAGATTTTGTTGATTATAAGATTGCGGATAAGGCTATTATCGGACGAATGAAATGGAAAACGTGATAACAGGTCTATTTAGCTTGGTTGTTTAACAAATTTAGATCAAATTTTCTTTCAGAATTGTTGTAATAAAAAATGTGTGTTTATTTGAATATTGTTTAATTTTGAAATAAGGCCACAATAACTTGGATATTTTTGTTAGCAAATTTAGGTGAAATATAATTTGACTTATTAAAACGGAATTTTAAAATAAATTTCCCATAAAGTTATGGAGTATCATCATAATAAATCGACTACCCAAATTGTCCGGACCTCCAAACTTTTATAAATATATTATAAATCTATTATATAAATTTATTATATAATTGATCGTTTTGGGATTACGATTATCGGATGATTGGATATGGGATATGTATTTCTTAGAGAATTAGGGTTATATATCTCTTTTTCAACCAAAAAAAAATCTTCATTAAAGTCCAAACCACACAAATGTGTGACTTCAAATTGATAAAAAATTTCACTTGTGTCGAAGTACAACCAACACATTTGTGTGTATAGTTATAGTGTTTTTTCGAACGAAAATAAGTTTGAAAGGAATACACAAATATGTAAGTAAGTTGGTTCAAAACACATACAAAAATAAATGTTTGGCATGGTACTTCATGCCGTACCCACATAATTGTGTTAGTAAAACACAAAAGGGATATACGACAGTTGAATTGCATTTTTGAAATTGGCGAGGTTTAATAAAAAATCGGCGTGCAATTGGTGTGCTTTAAATTAATTTTAAATTTTACATGAAGGTGAAAATATTGAGTGAATTTTGAACTTTAATGGAGTATCGATATTTAGAATACATATTTATTTTTATAAATTCATTTTAATACCAAAAACGGTATTATTTATTGTACTATTTCTATTATATATTGTAAAAACATAATCAATTATTTAAAAAAAATTTATTGTTTTAATATTGACATTTTTTCCTTGGTGTTATTTTTTTTATTTGCCCATTTACAATGGTTCCGGAGAACTACAAGAATCATATGATCTACCATTTTTAAATGATGCTCGTAGCATTTGTTATTCTGATTTAAAAAAATCAGTTTGAATTGCACTTCCTTCAATCAATTCAAGAATTTTTTTTATAATTCAATTTTTAATATTATTGAAGTGTGGTGTTTTACTAAACACCTCATAAAAATTTAATGTAAAGTGTTTTGCGAGTTGAAAAAATTCCTCATAATTTTGAAATTATTTTGAAATTATGTTTTTATTTTCACCAGAAAATACATTTCTTATTAGCATCCATTTCAAAATTGAATTCCAGGGTGGTAACGAGAAATTCAGCATTCTCTCATGTATCTATAACACGCAGGAGATGTAAAATATATCCCTTGGGCCAAATTTCTTTCCCCAGTTGAGAATCCTGTATATTTGCTTTTCCGTAGAAGAATACCAAGAAACATTTTGGAATCCTCGCTAATGCCTTGTTGCTTTACCACTTCATTGAAGTTTGCATTTTGGTTAGCTTTTGTAGTTTCAAACGAAGAAGAAGATTTTGCCTTTATAAAAGGTTGTTTTGTTTTCGGTGGAAGTCGGATTGTTTAACTAAAGCATGTTAATAAGCAAATCGAGCACGATGCTTCTAATTCATATTTTTCTGTAGCTTGTTTTGAAATTTTTGGCGTTTTTATCGTTTGAAAATCAAAAATTGTTAAGTCTCTCGGCAAAACCAACAACAATTAAAAGCCCTGAACAACGTCTGAAACGCAGATACCAATATACAATAAACTACAGAAGATTATGTTGGGTACACTAACAATCCCATGTTAATTTTTTTCTTTCGCACCACTACTTATTAAACTAGTGCGCACACACAATGTACACATATGTTCTAATACAACTATCTATAGTGCATTTTTTTCTGTATTTGTTGCATTAGCATGGCTTTATATTGTTGTTGGTTTTGCTCTCGGAGAAGAACCCTTGGCGTGCGAGTATATTCTAATATTTTTGTAGCGATCGTGCTTGTTAGAATCATCAATACTTATTTCTGTAATTTAATTTTGTGGCCGATTTTCATGGTTATCGCTATTTAGTAACGATTCTGTGGAAAAAGTGCTAGGTGAAGGCAAACATAAGTCAGGCAGAGCATCTTTTTAATCTACCTTTACCTTTAGATTCAGACCTGAAATGCACTTCAATATAATCATTTATTAAATTTGGTTATAAAACCAGTTCCATTTGGTTTGAACTTATTAATTTAAAACAAAAAATCATAGATTCTATTTCCTGCCATCAAATTAGATTTTTCATTTTATATGACCCGAAGTTCATTTAAGGCCCTTTTCGAAACGAAGACTTATTTGTGGAACCCGTTTTATTCAAATAAGTCACCTCGCGAGATGACTTATTTTCTGTCTCTCTCTTGCACAAAAAGCTAATTGTGGATCTGTCAAAAAAATTTCGATCGCGTCAATATTTCAATTTAATCTGTGCAACACGCAAAGGAAAATAAAATGAGCAAAAGGAAAATATATAACAGTCGATGTAACATATACGTATAGCAAATAAAACCAAATTTATTTACATATCGTTTTCAAGTTGAGGTTATGAAAATATATTATACCTTTCGCAATTCCTGCCGTTCCACTAATTGAAACAATTCTTTATCGGTTTCAATTAAACGAAGCCACAGTTTCAAATTTTTCATAATTAAACTATTTAAAAGTATGAAATGCTTCTTCTTTCCATTTGAAATGTAATTACATTTATTTAATTATTAAACTTTTTATTATTTGACTTTAATTTATTTTTATAATAAAAAATAATTCACTTTTGACAGCTTTCAAAAATTTAAAATAAGCCGGTGTTATCGTTTCGAACACTTTTACTGACTTATTTAAGATGGCGGCAAATAAGTCAATAAGTCCAAAATAAGTCTTCGTTTCGAAAAGGGCCTAAGTTGTTAATAAAATGTTCTTTTTGAATTGAGTACGATTAACTATTAGTGACTTTTCATCAAATACTTTATTTTACATGTTGAATTAAAAAAAAAAAGGATTATTTGTCAGTTTATGGTATAATGTGTGTTTGTTACACATATGATCCTTCATTCATTTGTAGAAATATAAATTCCATATAAGTTAAACATTTCTAAAGAACATACAATACAACACATATTTATTTATTTGTAATGTGTAAACATGTTCAATCCCAATAATCTATTGTTTTACAAAAACCCGATAAATCCGATTTTTCACAAAAATCCTGTTCCCAAATGAATTGGAAAAAATAATTTTTATTATCCTTATCAGTTTTTGGTAAATTGTAACGGTGAGTGGAACTATAATATACTACGAAGCATGTCCGTTCATTTGAAAATGGATAGTGATTTAGAGGAGCATTTATACACAACTGATGTTGACGAGAGTGATTCTTCAGAAGTTGATGACAATATGTCAGAGTTTATTACTAACGAAGAATTTTATGACGATGAATCAAATAATCATACATCTGAAGTACCAGTAGATGAGGACTTTGTGTTATCCCATAATGGCGATACTCATTGGAAAACTATTCCTCCTAATCATCAAAGCCGAGTTTCAAGCGCCAATGTAATAAATATAAAACCAGAAGGTATGGAACTTCCAGAATCACGGACATAAAGACAAGCTTCTTTATACATTTGAGTGAAATATACTGTCTTAAATAATAGAAATGACAAACAAAGGAGTTTCTGAATTACAAGCCGAATTGAAACCAATATCTACACGGGAATTTTTGACAAACATCAGTACTATTGGCTGGTGTGTATAGGTCACGTAACGAATCAACTCAAAGCTTGTAGAATTCTTCACTTGGTCACCCTATACATATTCAAACTACTATGTTTAAAAAGATTGCATGCTATATCACGAGTTGTAAGATTTGACGACAAACATACCAGAACTGAACTGTGCCATAGGGACAAACTTGTGCCTGTTGAGGATATATCGGATAAATGGGTTGAAATTTTGCTAGATCATTATAACCACAAGGTAAATCTTACGGTAGGTGAGCAGCTGGTGCCATTACGCGGGCGTTGTCCTTTCCAATAATATATTCCAAGCAAAGCTGCTAAATACGACATAAAAATATGGGCATTGTCTAACTCAAAAAATGCTTATGTCTGCAATTTACAAGTTTATAAAGCATTGGGAGCTCTACCAAAAAAAAATCTAGCTTTGAGGGTAGTTTTGGACCTTACTAGTGGACTAACTAGAGAGTATAATATAACATATGATAATTTTTTTACGTTGTATCTATTAGCACAAATATTGCTAAAGAAACTTTTGACAATCCTAGGCACCATCAGAAAAAATAACTGAATTACCAATAAATTTTACGGATAACAAAAAAGAAGTTTATTCTTCAAAATTTTTCTTCAAAGAAAATGTAGCCATTGTATCTTATATGAAAACAAGTCGGTGATGTTAACGAGTATAATCCACAGAGAAGCCGGTGTAAGTTCCAGAGATGATCAGAAGCCAAACATAATCCTGTGTTATAATAAAACTAAAGGTGCCGTTGATACCCTAGGGCCTAGATAAGTTAGTCCTTACATATACATGCAGAAGACAAATTAAGTGATGGCCGATAACTTTGTTTTACAACATGCGTGATACCTCAGCTTATAATGGATTCGTGCTTTGCGGTAAAATACATCTTGAATGGCACATTGGAAAACTATCAAAGGACGTTTATTTTTAGAGAAGCTGGCAAGAAGTTTAGTAGAGCCATTGATTAGAATACGATTCATACAACACATGGAGTCAACACTAGTCAAAACCGGAAATATGTATTTTATGCCCATCATCAAATGGGCAAGACAAGACAAGTATAACATGTAGTCATGCGCGAAATATTTATACAAGCCGCTTGTATGTCATTTTTGCCCATAACTTGTGACAGAGAATTTTTATTTTTAATATTTTAATATATTTTTATTATTATTTTTATTTACTGAATTCATGATTTAATAAAATAATATTTTTATTTAGTTTAATAATTGTTTCATTGTGCACAATCTTTAAATTGATTCAACGAGATAAAAGTTCGGGTCATATTGACCTGAAATATAAAAAGTGTATAAATGATTTGGGGAAAGTATGAAGGTTGATATTAGTGAACTATTTCCATGTTCCAGAAAATCACTTAAATAAGTGAAATAATCCCACCTAAACCAACCAAGTTGAAATTATTCATTCGTCAAAGTATGCGTAATCAGCATTAATTTTAAGGTTCCAATTTCGAGGTATAAAATTTTCATTACATGAATCAATCATCTGTTCAACCGCTAAGAAATATTAAAAATTTAATTAATTTGCCCATATTTCAGTTCATACCTAAATCGTAAAATATAATTGGCTACCTGCATTTTTAATGTATATTAGATCTATAATATATATGTAATATTAATTATCATCTATATACATACAATAAAAATTCACTTATCGCATTTGTTCTGAATCAATTTTCTCAAAAATTATGCGGTAGCTGAATAATTATGCGTTTTGTGAATTTGGTACGTCATTTTAAATATTTTGTTTTAACTGAAATTTTGAACAAACAGCATGCATGTATGCATAGTAAAATGATTCTCACGTCACAATACATATGCATATTTTTATATTTTTGGTTATTTTATCTAATTCGAAGAGAAGAGAAACAAAGGATAATACAAAAATATTGCGTTATGTGGATTAGGTTGTCAAAAAAAACGCGTTATGTGTGTAGTTGCATTATGCGAATTATTACGTTATCTGAATATGTATGCAATAAGTGGATTTTTACTGTATTAATATTTTGCAGTCGAAAGAAAGTACACGATCATTGTAACATAATGAAGAAACAAAAAAGGAATTTAAAATTTTTTTCTGTTCATAATATTTAAAGGGCGATGAAAAATACATTTGTAGAAACAACAACACATGATAATTATACTCTACTTTCATTTTCAAAACAAAAAATATTTGAATGTGTGTACGTATTAAATGAAAGTTTATTATAGCACATACATTCATAGGAAAAAATTATTTTCATAACAAAAAACATTTTTATTTTACGAATTTTTTCTTCGTATGATTTTCTTATTAGAATGTGGGTGAGTATGCTGATTTGTATGAAAAATGCATTTTGTTCGCAGGTTTCTATCTATGTAAATTGATCATCTTTGGTAAATGTTAAATAAGAGAGTGTGTTTGGTGTGTGTTTGTTCTATTTGATTTTACTTTGCGTTCTCTTCTAATTTAAACGATCTCAAATTAGTTTTGTTTTGCTTGGGGTAAATTAATTTGTGAAACAGCAAACGATGATTACATTCTCCCTTTTTCAAGTATTGATGGTCCGCTCGATATTGTTCTCAACTTCGATTGTAATACATTATTTGTTTTGGATGCGTATATGTTTATGTATATTTTACTCATAAATAAGGGACATCCGACTGTAGCTCTCCTTGATCTCTCTACATGTATTGTATTTATCTACACAAACACGCACACATGCACATCAATGATTATCATTATATAATTTTATTTCTAAAACGAAAAATACACATGTGATCATTTTGTTGCTCTTTCGGTTAGTAATTCGGAAAAGGCTCTCAAAAGTAATAATTCAGTGGTTTTCAGAATTTTTAGGAAATGTGAAATAAGATAGTTGCAAAATGAAATACATGTGTATTATTTTATATGGGTACCATACATAGTGAAATGTGTATTCATGATTTATGGATGCTTCCCATTCGATTTTAAAACAGATTACCAATTTTCGTTAACTTGTTTTAGTGGATATAGCCTTCCTTTAAATGTTTAAAATGATATCTTGTTTATACGGAATGATTTTGCTGTACAGTCGTATATTGTGGGGTATATATGTGCGCTGCTAAGTGGACCAAAATTTGACTGTACCCTTATTGAGTGCGGAAAGTTCGGTGCACAATTTTTTCCAGCACTGGATTCTACCCTTTCCATGCAAATCAAGGATAAAGAAACGGTCGACATTTTTCCATAGAAAGGTCGGGTTGAGACACTGTTTGTATTTTATATTCACTGTTTGTATTCTGTATTCTATATTCTGTGGTACAGTGTTGTGGTATGTTCTTTTGGGCAGGTGAATTTTATGTTCCTATTTGGTTTGGTCTTTTTGTGTCATTTTGATTTTTGAATATTTGCTTCGTTCTTCCACTAGGTGGGCTATTATACATAAAAGCACAAACAAAATAGCAATCAGACCTGCAAACCAATAGTAACTTTATGTGTAAATCAAATTCTCGATGTCGT
Organism: Nephrotoma flavescens; assembly: GCA_932526605.1. Classification (NCBI taxonomy): domain Eukaryota; kingdom Metazoa; phylum Arthropoda; class Insecta; order Diptera; family Tipulidae; genus Nephrotoma; species Nephrotoma flavescens. The sequence goes on from OW052223.1 coordinate 12,372,658, forward strand.
TACAAATGGAAAAATATTTCGAGCGGCTGTTAGTAGAAATGCTTAGCTAAAACTCAAACCCTATGTGCTCAATATACATCTCGCTCAATATATTTATTCAACGCGCGCGACAAAATAATTTTTTTTTATTTGTGTGTACAGTATAAAAGAAACAAACGGAAAAATACAAATTCAACGTGTTTTTTATTTTCGTTTGAAAATACCCTTTCTCTTATTGTATGTTTTAAATTTAATAAAACAGAATGTTTTGAAAACTAAAACGCACGTATTATGTATATACTATACATATACTAGATGTATATACATATGTACTATTTAAAATAAAATGTGTGCACGATCGATAATTTCTTGTCGTTTAGGTATATAAAATTTAAAAAACATGTGATCATGAAAAGAAAGAGGATCTATTTTCGATGTATGTATGTATGTATATATGTACGTATATACGTTGTATGTACGTATATATATATACGTATATACATTGATTATGGTTTGGTGTGCTGCATGAAATATAGTTTATAAAAAAGAAACAAATATTTGGAGGAAAGGATACGAAACATCAGAAATTTATGAACGAAAGGGAAAATATTATAATTAAATTGTTTTTTACTGATCGCAGTAAACATTTAGATATACATATTACATATTTGTGTTTAGTTACATTATGTATATTTTATATGCCTATCTATACTGATTGGTCGAAATTAAATACATACATTCATTACTTAATTTTTCCTAAGTGTACTATAAGGATGATTGATATATGTTCTAAATTCAATAATATTAAAATTCCTAACAATTTTATAAATGATTTTATTTTGAGAAAAATAATAAAATCAGCTTAGAGCAGAAAGATGCCTTAGGGAGGATGTACTATGTATTTGGATTTGCATCTAAAAAATTGGTCAAGCATATATAGTACATTTTTGTTAACACTTTCCCCTTATTCCATATTATCTGAAGCATAGTATAGTATTTGAATTGTTTCAAATAAAAGCTAGTTATTGATTTTAACCAAATTTGCAAAAACATTAATATTTCGAACTCGGTTGTGATATATAGAATTATGAGTATACACAATATCCTTGGAATTCCATTTTTAAACTTCTAACCCCAAGTAAAAACCATCCTAAGGTTTAAAAATGAAAATAAATAAATTTCGTTTTTTGTTGTTTTCAACCGAGTTACAAGCTTACATTATAAGTACACTGCAATTTTTCAGATACCAACCACCACTTATCATGAAAACTACCCCAAATTTCTCTAGAATAAATGGCCACTTTTTTGACAATTTCAAAAATAGACATTTCAATATCGGATATTGGGTATTGCTTTATAATCCTCATCAGAAGTGCAATTCGATTTTTAAGTTGTAACTTGGAACTTTAAATCATGGAAACAAATTTATTTAGCCACCCACTTTATTTATTAGGTATATAACTTAATTTCTACAGATTTTTTTCACGGTATTCTGTGGTTTTTGTAGGATCGGACGCAAGGTTTCAGAACAACGAACGACAAGTTTACGTGAGTTACATAACCTCTCAGAATAGCAGAGTTTACGATTACAACTGATAAACAGCACATTCGGCACTGCATTCTATACGAATTCCAACAAGGAAAAAATGCTTCTAAGGCACGGGAATCAATTTGTAGTGTTCTTGGTGCCGACCTTGTGTCTTATGAAACGTGTAATTATTGGTATAAACGTTTTAGAATTAGTGATTTCGATCTTAGTGACAGCCTCGAAAGTTTGAAGATGTGCGAGCTAACCTGGAATCTACAACAGCAACAGGCATAACTCAGAAAAAACGAATATCTAAATAACATACTGCCTAATAATTGGTTTCATCTAAGATTTCAATTCCTCAAAATCATAAATAACTATCAAATGTTTAAATTCTCCTAAACTTCTGAAAATTTAAATAAATTTTAAGAAATATGTACTACGGACTTGGAGCAAAATATTTTCTGAACAGTTATTTTTCAGTAATCATCAATCATCTGTACTAAATATTAATTTATTACATTAATATGCCCAGCACCAAGTGAATTTTCTGAAACTGGTGGTTATGTAAATGTATTTAATTAATGTGTAGTAATCTATCACCATACCATACATGACATACTTTAGTCATATATAGTCTACTGAGATTGTCACAGATTTTAGTGAGGCTTCATTAAACCTTTTATGAAACATGTCTTTGTTTTTGGTAAGACTTCAGTAGGCTGAGCTTGCTCGACATGTTTAAAGAGTTCGTAGTATAAATATTTTTTGTATAAGGCCTCCTACCTGATGACATAAATCAAAGATAAGATCACGAACACCGCACGGAAGTCCAGAAAATACTCGAACTCAATTCAAATAAAATTAATTAATTTAAAACGAGTTCATAATTTTGAATTACAATAGAACAAAGAAAAATATTTTGAATATCAGTGAAACTAGCTTTATTGGATTGATAATTTTATGCCATTAATGCTTGAATATGATTGTGGCCATGTGGCCGCTGTGGCTGGTGCGTAGATGGCGCAATCTGCATGTCCAATTTTCACACACTTTTCGCAGCAAGCGTAGACAAGTGACTTACATATCCCCAAAGAAAATAATCTAATGGAGTTAGATCACACGATCTCGGTGGCCAATTAACAGGACTATTATGTTGAATTAGTCTTTCATCAAATGTTTCTTTGAGTAAATTAATTGTATTCCGCGTTGTGTGGCTTATGGAACCGTCCTGTTGGAACCACATATCAGCAAGATTAATGGCAGCCAATTGGGGTACAAAAGAGTTAGAAATCATGTCTCTATACCGTTCACTGTAAGATTCCACCCATCATCGTTTTTGAAGACATATAGACCAGAGAGTCCGCCGGCCCATAAAGCGCACCAAATAGTGATTTTCTATGGATGTAATGGTGTTTCAAAGGCAAAGGCTTCTAGATTATCTTCACTCCAAATTCAATTCTGTTTATTAACGTACCCATTCAACAAAAATTGAGCTTCATCGTTGAACAAAATTTTGTTTGGAAAATCAACATCAATAGAATTAGTGCTTCAGCCGATTGGCCGATTTGGCAAGCAGTGCTATGGCGTAAGTTTATTCATTATGAAATGGCAAATCAAACTAATGACAAAGCAAATGTTAGCTGTAAACTCGGTTGTCAAACAAAACAATGTTGCAAACTTAACAATGTGAAGCTATAAAACACACCCTTTACTGATTGAATAAGGAATTCATGAGACAAACACTTTTAATATTTCGATCAATGATTTGCATAATTTTCCTTCTAAGCAAAATGTACAAATGTAATTCTTCACGATACAAGCTCCATTTAAACCTATATACTGATATAGAAAATGAGTCAGCGTCTACACTCAGAAAAAATATGATAAACACATGATTGCCTTTACCATATTATAATAATAGAAATCATTATAAAATTATTGTGATATTCCCTATCATACAATAATAAAAAATACTATTTGTTTAATTATGTCAATCAGTGAAAACGGAGCTTATTATTATTATGATACATGTAATCATATTCATCTCCCATGATTAGTGTAATTCGAATGCATGATTAAATTTTGATTCGTTTAATAATTTTTAAGGTATTTATAAAAATTCGCTATCTCAATGGGTGATTAATTCGTATGTGAACACTAAATATTTAGAGTTGCCTTAAAATGCCTCAACCAGTCACGCACGACTTAGGTTAGGAGCTTAAGTTACACGCCGGTTGCACCACTTCGGTTAGTGCTACAATCACCAAAATTGTATAGGCTTCTTGTCACAAATAAACAACAGGGGCGGTATGTTGTATCATCATCACTTCGAATCGAATTCGAAAAAATTCGCGTCGAAAAAGTGAAAGTTGTATCATTTTTGCTTTTCGAAAATAATACAACATACCGCTACTCGACTTTTTTCGAACTTCGATTCGAAGTGATGGTACAACATACCGCCCCGGACCTGTACAATTTTTAATGGTCGTACCGCTCCCCTAAGTGGTCCAAACGGAGCACAACTTAAGCTCTTAAGTTTGGACTGCCTGAGGTTTTTAATTTGTAGTTGCATGGCTGCAATAAGCCATGTGGTGTGATTACCATATATATATATATATATATATATATATATATATATATATATATATATATATATATATATATATATATATATATATATATATATATATATATATATATATATATATATATATATATATATATATATAACGGGTGATTTTTTAAGAGCTTGAGAACTTTTTTTTAAAAAAAAATGCATAAAATTTGCAAAATCTCATCGGTTCTTTATTTGAAACGTTAGATTGGTCCATGACATTTACTTTTTGAAGATAATTTCATTTAAATGTTGACCGCGGCTGCGTCTTAGGTGGTCCATTCGGAAAGTCCAATTTTGGGCAACTTTTTCGAGCATTTCGGCCGGAATAGCCCGAATTTCTTCGGAAATGTTGTCTTCCAAAACTGGAATAGTTGCTGGCTTATTTCTGTAGACTTTAGACTTGACGTAGCCCCACAAAAAATAGTCTAAAGGCGTCAAATCGCATGATCTTGGTGGCCAACTTACCGGGCCATTTCTTGAGATGAATTGTTCTCCGAAGTTTTCCCTCAAAATGGCCATAGAATCGCGAGCTGTGTGGCATGTAGCGCCATCTTGTTGAAACCACATGTCAACTAAGTTCAGTTCTTCCATTTTTGGCAACAAAAAGTTTGTTAGCATCGAACGATAGCGATCGCCATTCACCGTAACGTTGCGTCCAACAGCATCTTTGAAAAAATACGGTCCAATGATTCCACCAGCGTACAAACCACACCAAACAGTGCATTTTTCGGGATGCATGGGCAGTTCTTGAACGGCTTCTGGTTGCTCTTCACTCCAAATGCGGCAATTTTGCTTATTTACGTAGCCATTCAACCAGAAATGAGCCTCATCGCTGAACAAAATTTGTCGATAAAAAAGCGGATTTTCTGCCAACTTTTCTAGGGCCCATTCACTGAAAATTCGACGTTGTGGCAGATCGTTCGGCTTCAGTTCTTGCAGGAGCTGTATTTTATACGGTTTTACACCAAGATCTTTGCGTAAAATCTTCCATGTCGTCGAATAACACAAACCCAATTGCTGCGAACGGCGACGAATCGACATTTCACGGTCTTCAGCAACACTCTCAGAAACAGACGCAATATTCTCTTCTGTACGCACTGTACGCATTCGTGTGGTTGGTTTAATGTCCAATAAAGTAAACTGAGTGCGAAACTTGGTCACAATCGCATTAATTGTTTGCTCACTTGGTCGATTATGTAGACCATAAATCGGACGTAAATCGCGAAACACTTTTCGAACCGAACACTGATTTTTGTAATATAATTCAATTATTTGCAAGCGTTGCTCGTTAGTAAGTCTATTCATTATGAAATGTCAAAGCATACTGAGCATCTTTCTCTTTGACACCTTGTCTGAAATCCCGCGTGATCTGTCAAATACTAATGCATGAAAATCCTAACCACAAAAAAATCACCCGTTATATATATATATATATATATATATATATATATATTCATACATTTCAATTTCATAATGAATAAACTTACGCCATAGCACTGCTTGCCAAATCGGCCAATCGGCTGAAGCACTAATTCTATTGATGTTGATTTTCCAAACAAAATTTTGTTCAACGATGAAGCTCAATTTTTGTTGAATGGGTACGTTAATAAACAGAATTGAATTTGGAGTGAAGATAATCTAGAAGCCTTTGCCTTTGAAACACCATTACATCCATAGAAAATCACTATTTGGTGCGTTTTATGGGCCGGCGGACTCTCTGATCTATATGTCTTCAAAAACGATGATGGGTGGAATCTTACAGTGAACGGTATAGAGACATGATTTCTAACTCTTTTGTACCCCAATTGGCTGCCATTAATCTTGCTGATATGTGGTTCCAACAGGACGGTTCCATAAGCCACACAACGCGGAATACAATTAATTTACTCAAAGAAACATTTGATGAAAGACTAATTCAACATAATAGTCCTGTTAATTGGCCACCGAGATCGTGTGATCTAACTCCATTAGATTATTTTCTTTGGGGATATGTAAGTCACTTGTCTACGCTTGCTGCGAAAAGTGTGTGAAAATTGGACATGCAGATTGCGCCATCTACGCACCAGCCACAGCGGCCACATGGCCACAATCATATTCAAGCATTAATGGCATAAAATTATCAATCCAATAAAGCTAGTTTCACTGATATTCAAAATATTTTTCTTTGTTCTATTGTAATTCAAAATTATGAACTCGTTTTAAATTAATTAATTTTATTTGAATTGAGTTCGAGTATTTTCTGGACTTCCGTGCGGTGTTCGTGATCTTATCTTTGATTTATGTCATCAGGTAGGAGGCCTTATACAAAAAATATTTATACTACGAACTCTTTAAACATGTCGAGCAAGTTCAGCCTACTGAAGTCTTACCAAAAACAAAGACATGTTTCATAAAAGGTTTAATGAGGCCTCACTAAAATCTGTGACAATCTCAGTAGACTATATATGACTAAAGTATGTCATGTATGGTATGGTGATAGATTACTACACATTAATTAAATACATTTACATAACCACCAGTTTCAGAAAATTCACTTGGTGCTGGGCATATTAATGTAATAAATTAATATTTAGTACAGATGATTGATGATTACTGAAAAATAACTGTTCAGAAAATATTTTGCTCCAAGTCCGTAGTACATATTTCTTAAAATTTATTTAAATTTTCAGAAGTTTAGGAGAATTTAAACATTTGATAGTTATTTATGATTTTGAGGAATTGAAATCTTAGATGAAACCAATTATTAGGCAGTATGTTATTTAGATATTCGTTTTTTCTGAGTTATGCCTGTTGCTGTTGTAGATTCCAGGTTAGCTCGCATATCTTCAAACTTTCGAGGCTGTCACTAAGATCGAAATCACTAATTCTAAAACGTTTATACCAATAATTACACGTTTCATAAGACACAAGGTCGGCACCAAGAACACTACAAATTGATTCCCGTGCCTTAGAAGCATTTTTTCCTTGTTGGAATTCGTATAGAATGCAGTGCCGAATGTTCTGTTTATCAGTTGTAATCGTAAACTCTGCTATTCTGAGAGGTTATGTAACTCACGTAAACTTGTCGTTCGTTGTTCTGAAACCTTGCGTCCGATCCTACAAAAACCACAGAATACCGTGAAAAAAATCTGTAGAAATTAAGTTATATACCTAATAAATAAAGTGGGTGGCTAAATAAATTTGTTTCCATGATTTAAAGTTCCAAGTTACAACTTAAAAATCGAATTGCACTTCTGATGAGGATTATAAAGCGATACCCAATATCCGATATTGAAATGTCTATTTTTGAAATTGTCAAAAAAGTGGCCATTTATTCTAGAGAAATTTGGGGTAGTTTTCATGATAAGTGGTGGTTGGTATCTGAAAAATTGCAGTGTACTTATAATGTAAGCTTGTAACTCGGTTGAAAACAACAAAAAACGAAATTTATTTATTTTCATTTTTAAACCTTAGGATGGTTTTTACTTGGGGTTAGAAGTTTAAAAATGGAATTCCAATTAAGGATATTGTGTATACTCATAATTCTATATATCACAACCGAGTTCGAAATATTAATGTTTTTGCAAATTTGGTTAAAATCAATAACTAGCTTTTATTTGAAACAATTCAAATACTATACTATGCTTCAGATAATATGGAATAAGGGGAAAGTGTTAACAAAAATGTACTATATATGCTTGACCAATTTTTTAGATGCAAATCCAAATACATAGTACATCCTCCCTAAGGCATCTTTCTGCTCTAAGCTGATTTTATTATTTTTCTCAAAATAAAATCATTTATAAAATTGTTAGGAATTTTAATATTATTGAATTTAGAACATATATCAATCATCCTTATAGTACACTTAGGAAAAATTAAGTAATGAATGTATGTATTTAATTTCGACCAATCAGTATAGATAGGCATATAAAATATACATAATGTAACTAAACACAAATATGTAATATCACAAACAAAATACCAATCAGACCTGCAAACCAATAGTAACTTTATGTGTAAATCAAATTCTCGATGTCGTTACAAATGGAAAAATATTTCGAGCGGCTGTTAGTAGAAATGCTTAGCTAAAACTCAAACCCTATGTGCTCAATATACATCTCGCTCAATATATTTATTCAACGCGCGCGACAAAATAATTTTTTTTTTATTTGTGTGTACAGTATAAAAGAAACAAACGGAAAAATACAAATTCAACGTGTTTTTTATTTTCGTTTGAAAATATCCTTTCTCTTATTGTATGTTTTAAATTTAATAAAACAGAATATTTTGAAAACTAAAACGCACGTATTATGTATATACTATACATATACTAGAAGTATATATATGTACTATTTAAAATAAAATGTGTGCACGATCGATAATTTCTTGTCGTTTAGGTATATAAAATTTAAAAAACATGTGATCATGAAAAGAAAGAGGATCTATTTTCGATGTATGTATGTATGTATATATGTACGTATATACGTTGTATGTACGTATATATATACGTATATACATTGATTATGGTTTGGTGTGCTGCATGAAATATAGTTTATAAAAAAGAAACAAATATTTGGAGGAAAGGATACGAAACATCAGAAATTTAGAACGAAAGGGAAAATATTATAATTAAATTGTTTTTTACTGATCGCAGTAAACATTTAGATATACATATTACATATTTGTGTTTAGTTACATTATGTATATTTTATATGCCTATCTATACTGATTGGTCGAAATTAAATACATACATTCATTACTTAATTTTTCCTAAGTGTACTATAAGGATGATTGATATATGTTCTAAATTCAATAATATTAAAATTCCTAACAATTTTATAAATGATTTTAATTTTGAGAAAAATAATAAAATCAGCTTAGAGCGGAAAGATGCCTTAGGGAGGATGTACTATGTATTTGGATTTGCATCTAAAAAATTGGTCAAGCATATATAGTACATTTTTGTTAACACTTTCCCCTTATTCCATATTATCTGAAGCATAGTATAGTATTTGAATTGTTTCAAATAAAAGCTAGTTATTGATTTTAACCAAATTTGCAAAAACATTAATATTTCGAACTCGGTTGTGATATATAGAATTATGAGTATACACAATATTCTTGGAATTCCATTTTTAAACTTCTAACCCCAAGTAAAAACCATCTTAAGGTTTAAAAATGAAAATAAATAAATTTCGTTTTTTGTTGTTTTCAACCGAGTTACAAGCTTACATTATAAGTACACTGCAATTTTTCAGATACCAACCACCACTTATCATGAAAACTACCCCAAATTTCTCTAGAATAAATGGCCACTTTTTTGACAATTTCAAAAATAGACATTTCAATATCGGATATTGGGTATCGCTTTATAATCCTCATCAGAAGTGCAATTCGATTTTTAAGTTGTAACTTGGAACTTTAAATCATGGAAACAAATTTATTTAGCCACCCACTTTATTTATTAGGTATATAACTTAATTTCTACAGAATTTTTTCACGGTATTCTGTGGTTTTTGTAGGATCGGACGCAAGGTTTCAGAACAACGAACGACAAGTTTACGTGAGTTACATAACCTCTCAGAATAGCAGAGTTTACGATTACAACTGATAAACAGCACATTCGGCACTGCATTCTATACGAATTCCAACAAGGAAAAAATGCTTCTAAGGCACGGGAATCAATTTGTAGTGTTCTTGGTGCCGACCTTGTGTCTTATGAAACGTGTAATTATTGGTATAAACGTTTTAGAATTAGTGATTTCGATCTTAGTGACAGCCTCGAAAGTTTGAAGATGTGTGAGCTAACCTGGAATCTACAACAGCAACAGGCATAACTCAGAAAAAACGAATATCTAAATAACATACTGCCTAATAATTGGTTTCATCTAAGATTTCAATTCCTAAAAATCATAAATAACTATCAAATGTTCAAATTCTCCTAAACTTCTGAAAATTTAAATAAATTTTAAGAAATATGTACTACGGACTTGGAGCAAAATATTTTCTGAACAGTTATTTTTCAGTAATTATCTTCTCCTGTACTAAATATTAATTTATTACATTAATATGCCCAGCACCAAGTGAATTTTCTGAAACTGGTGGTTATGTAAATGTATTTAATTAATGTGTAGTAATCTATCACCATACCATACATGACATACTTTAGTCATATATAGTCTACTGAGATTGTCACAGATTTTAGTGAGGCCTCATTAAACCTTTTATGAAACATGTCTTTGTTTTTGGTAAGACTTCAGTAGGCTGAACTTGCTCGACATGTTTAAAGAGTTTGTAGTATAAATATTTTTTGTATAAGGCCTCCTGCCTGATGACATAAATCAAAGATAAGATCACGAACACCGCACGGAAATCCAGAAAATACTCGAACTCAATTCAAATAAAATTAATTAATTTAAAACGAGTTCATAATTTTGAATTACAATAGAACAAAGAAAAATATTTTGAATATCAGTGAAACTAGCTTTATTGGATTGATAATTTTATGCCATTAATGCTTGAATATGATTGTGGCCATGTGGCTGGTGCGTAGATGGCGCAATCTGCATGTCCAATTTTCACACACTTTTCGCAGCAAGCGTAGACAAGTGAATTAACATATCCCCAAAGAAAATAATCTAATGGAGTTAGATCACACGATCTCGGTGGCCAATTAACAGGACTATTATGTTGAATTAGTCTTTCATCAAATGTTTCTTTGAGTAAATTAATTGTATTCCGCGTTGTGTGGCTTATGGAACCGTCCTGTTGGAACCACATATCAGCAAGATTAATGGCAGCCAATTGGGGTACAAAAAAGTTAGAAATCATGTCTCTATACCGTTCACTGTAAGATTCCACCCATCATCGTTTTTGAAGACATATAGACCAGAGAGTCCGCCGGCTCATAAAGCGCACCAAACAGTGATTTTCTATGGATATAGTGGTGTTTCAAAGGCAAAGGCTTCTAGATTATCTTCACTCCAAATCCAATTTTGTTTATTAACGTACCCATTCAACAAAAATTGAGCTTCATCGTTGAACAAAATTTTGTTTGGAAAATCAACATCAATAGAATTAGTGCTTCAGCCGATTGGCCGATTTGGCAAGCAGGGCTATGGCGTAAGTTTATTCATTATGAAATGGCAAATCAAACTAATGACAAAGCAAATGTTAGCTGTAAACTCGGTTGTCAAACAAAACAATGTTGCAAACTTAACGATGTGAAGCTGTAAAACACACCCTTTACTGATTGAATAAGGAATTCATGAGACAAA